>PVJI01013708.1:0-46824 GCA_004026765.1 Micronycteris hirsuta
CAGGACACCTCTCTCTTTCCCTACCGCTGTTCAGGGCCTCGGGCTGCAATAGCAACGCAATGTCTATTGATTCTCCCATGTTAAAGACCTTTTGTTCTTCAGACTCAGAGGTGCCAGTTAAAAAGAAAATTCTTTATGCTACCTAATTTAGCAAAGGTAGTGGGGAAATGATGCAATCGATATTTTCCGAGTGTTTATTTATTGAAAATAACATTTTAAAAAGATAAAATGAATACTTTTTAAAAACTGTCTCCAACGTAGAACTCTAAAGGAGGAAAAAGAGCTCAGCATGTCTTTTCAGAAGGTTTATCGTACAGGAGAATCTGATTTACAAGCACAGCTTTTTAACAAAAACATGTTCATTTCTTGGAATGCCAACTTATGCTAACTATCTACCTATCAGTTCTCCGAGCATGATGTCATTTTCTTGATCTTTATAAATAAGAGTGTGACCTTATTCAGACTTGAAAAAGCTTCGGCTCAAGTGTCTTTGGGGAGAAAGCTGCACTTTATAAATTATTAAATCCCTTGGCACTCCTTCAAGGTCACACTATCACAGGTAAGAGGAGAGATGTAACAAGCCGCAATCAGGAATTTTAGCTCAAACACTCTCCTGCGGACTATTTAGACCCATCCATGCCTGACGCTTTAAATCAAAATAGTAAGATACGTTGAATAAACATCCCCTATTATGTGAAATACAAAGCATTAAGCACAAATCTTATCATTTTAGTATAGAAAGGTTTTTCGTTCATTCGTTCATTAATGGGAAACGCAGAAGGGAACATGAGTCTCTCCCAAGTGCCGCAGTCTCCCTCACAGAGTCACATGTAGTTTTCAAAGTGGCCAGTAGCGCAGATGAGAACACTGAGGCTCTGAGAGAGTTTGTAAGGTAGCCAAGTTAGCGGCGGGCAAGGGTTTCAACTCTCTTCTCTGTTCTGTTTATACGTTTTAAAAAATGTTGAAACAGAGAAAATAATTGCTCACTCTTCAATACGGGTAGGGTGAGTTCTCCTTTGCGAACCCGTAAAATTCTGAATATCTGATGATAGACCACCAGTGAAATAAATATACTTTACAACTGCAATGGGAACATTACATATATATAAAGTTATGCCCTGGCTGGTGTGGCTCAATGGACTGAGTTCCAGCCTGAAAACCACAGGCTCGCTGGTTCGATTCCCAGTTAGTGCATGTGCCTGGGTTGAGGGCCAGGTCCCCAGTAGAGGGCAAATGAGAGACAACCACACATTGCTGTTTCCCTCTCTCATTTCCCCTCTCTCTAAAAATAAATATATAAAATCTTTGAAAACAAGAAAAAGAAACATATCTGTATATAATTATAAATGTGCTCCCTTTTATTCTCTACATAAACTAAGCTACATCAATCCTAAACTGCTTACCAAGTTGTCTAAGTGGTAGTATATTGCTCATTTAATATTCTGATAGTTTCCAAATCATTTTTGATGTTTAGAGACTGTTGGTGTGCCCTTTTCTTTGACACAGCTATGACCGGTTCCATGATGTCCCTGTCTGAGCCATGATCTCACACAAGGAACCACGCCCATCTCGTCTAATGTCACCCTCCTTTAAATGGCTATCATTAGGCCCTCATGTCAGCTCTCAGATTCGTTGTATCCTAGGGGCCACCAGGCTGGGTGCCCCGGAGCCCAGCTGGCTGAGCCTGTGGAAACCACAGACTTCTGCATGGTGTGGACCAAGGGGCCAACAACACCCCCTGCTCCAGCCTGCCGGGCAACCCCTCCCTTCCAATGCCATTGCTAGGCACCTGATACCAGCACTGCCCCCCCATGTACTGTTGCCTGTCTTTGAGGCTGTCAGAGGGCCCTGTTGTTGGGCGACTTCTTAACTAATCAGCGGAGAATATGTGTTAAGGGCAACGATATTATACTCAGCACTGAAGTCACTTTTACGTTCTGATAAATCCACACACAATTAATGAAAATGTTTCCCAGCCGCCATTTCTAGCCAGGATGTTAATACATTTAATATCTTATAATTTACTAAGTCGCACAGCCAGCATGATCGTTCGTTATCATGACATTTTATGACATGGCAATTACCTTGTACTGACAAGTTTATATTAGAATGCAAATTATTCATTATTTTTATGACCAATTGCAGTTGTTATTTTGCTCTTTACCAATTAACACAGAGGTACAGCAATTTCAGGTTGAAACTTATGAAATTGCTGATAGTGAACCATTTTTGACTTATAAAACCAGCAGTTTCTTATGGTTCCACCTGATAGCTGTAATAACTTGAAGGGCAGTACAGGGATATACCCCCTGATTTAGATACAGATGCTTTTCTCTTGGCTAGTAGTTCTCAGTCAGGGAAGTTTTGCATCTCAGGTGACATGTGACAATGTCTGGACATACTTCTTTCTTTTAAAAAAAACGATTGTATTTATTTATTTTGAGAGAGAGGAGAACAGAGGGAAAACAGAGGGAGAGAAACATTGATGTACAAGAGAAAAAACATGGATTGACTGCCTCTCACACACCCCAGCTGCGGACCTGGCCTGCAACCCAGGCTTGAGCTCTGACTGGGAATTGAACCGGTGACCTTTCAGGTCACAGGCCAGCGCTCAATCCTCTGAGCTTCACCAGTCAAGGCTGGAGACATTTCCGTTTGTCACAACTTAGGGGCTACTACTGGCACCTAGTGAGAAAAGTCCAGGGACACTGCTAAACTTCTTAAAATGCACAGGGCAGTCCCACCACAAAGAATGATCGAGACCAAAATGCCAATAGCACTGAGTCTGAGAAACCCTGCTATTGGTGAATTCATAGACTAGATGGCCATCTACGTGCACGTGGTGCTGTGACTTAGATTGCTATCTCTTCCATCTCCTTCTGGACCTTTGTTTGTGCTTAATCTTCACTAGTACATATCTTGTATTTCATTAACGTAGTGAAGAAAAAAACAACTGAAAATCACAAGCCAGGAAATCAGTAGACCTCCAAATGGATAAAGAAGCCCTACTGTGTTTAAAACAATGTGTAAGTAAAGAGAAAACAAATGAATAATGCCATTGTCTCCTGTGTCTACAGGGAATTCAGGACAATAAGACTTTGCCCTCATTCTCTTTCAGACTTTTCACCTCACACCTCACGTAACAGATCCCGTGACCCACCCACATTGATTCATCCAACTGACTTAAGATATCTTGTTCTCTGTGGCATTTTTCCTTTTGCCTCCACCCCATACCTGAACTCAGTTGTGTATTTGCCCTTATTTCCTACTCATATGCTACACTGACCACAGTGATATTCTTGGACAACTTGATTGTTCAATATGTGTTTGATGAATTCACTGACCAGACATATTTATCTTGAATGAACTCTGTATTGCAGAATAATTTGAGACCTACAGAAAAGTTGCCAAGCTCCTATAGAGAGTTCCTACACACCCTTCGTTCAGTCTCCCCTTACATTCAGGTCTTACAGAACCACCGGCCATGTGTCAACACTAAGAAATGAACACTGGTCCAATGCCATGAACTAAACTCCAGACTTAATTTGATTTTACTACTTTACCACTGTGGTTTTGCTGGGAGGGGGAGGGGTTGTCTGTTTGTTTGTTTGTTCTTGGTCCAGGATGCAAGCCAGAATACCACATTGCAGCTAGTGTGTTTTTTTTTCTTTGATATTTCTTCTAGAGAAGAATTTTGGAAAGAATAGCATTTGTCTCCATTTATATTTCAAGGGGAAATGCAGCTGATGAAAACTTCATATTCTAGGCCAGCGTTTGGAAACCAGTATCTTGCATTCTGTTCCCCTTGGTCGTCATAGTGAGGTTGCTGGGTTGTTGCCTTTCACTTAAATGAGTTGCTAACTTTTAAAATACAAAAGATTTTGCCCTGGCTAGTGTAGCTCAGTGGATTGAGTGTGGGCTGCAAACCAAAGGGTCGCTGGTTCGATTCCCAGTCAGGGCACATGCCTGGGTTGCAGGCCAGGTCCCCAGTGAGGGCCACAAGAGAAGCAACCACACATTGATCTTTCCTTCCCTCTCTCCTCCTCCCTTCCCCTCTCTCTAAAAATAAATAAAATCTTAAAAAAAATAAAGAGAAAATTGTTTTAAAAAATAAAATAAAATATAGAAGATTTCATATAAAAGCCAAATCTTTGACTTTTCTTGAAAAATCAGAAGATCTGGTAGCACTGGTCCTGTATCGAGACACAGTTGTTTGTCCCCTGAGTCAAGGCTGTCCCCTCTTGGGGGGGGCAGTGATCTCCTCTCTGCCATCTGCCCCAGTGTTTTCTATTTTATTCCCAGAGAAGCCAAATGTCGACAGTCATTTTTCATCATGATTGTGCTTCTGGTTGTTCTTATGCCATGCCCTAGTCACGCATTTCCACTGCTGTCTCAGCTCTTGCAGGTGGCTGATTTTGCTCGTCTACCTCTAAGCCTTAGGCCCCATTTCAATTAGAGGGCAAATAGCTGTCTGCCTCCAGTTATCCTGGGCCTGAAGCCCAGGATGTGCATGCATCTAGAAAAATTTAATTACCCTCCTAGAGAGGAAGTGCACTTTTACTGTTGAAGAAAACCCCCCCAGCAACAACACAGAGCATATTGAATAGGTCTGTGTAAATGCTGCCGTAATATGGAGACCATTCTTCAGCAGGTGAGTCTCCACTCGCCTCACAGAGCCCCGCAGTCAGAGGTTATGGGCTCCTCATGGCAAAGGATCTGCACCCTGCCTTGCACTTTTTGAGAATTAAAAAAGAGCCAATTTTCAAATGAATAATGCATCCCCAAGACAACAGGTAACAGTGGACGGGTCTAAATTTAGATTTTAGTTTCAGACACAAGTCAGCACTTTTCCTTTTCATTTGACTTGTATGCCTCCATAGTGTGAGATTTGCAGGTTTAAGCTTAATTTCCCCATTAGTACTTGTTTTAGACATGTCTCTATTTGATTTTCTTCTCAAGAAGGGCTTTTACTGTATCATCATTGTTTTGGTAATACTTTTAATTTTTATTGTGAATTTTATATACAATTTGAAAAAGATTAAAATATGGAGATTATATAGGTCTAATAATGAAGCTGGTATAAAGGAAGGAACTAGAACTCACTATTTGCTACTTTCAGCGAACTTGTTTTTCTACCAGTGAAGGGCATTTAAAACTTTGGTTATTTTATTGACTTGTGCTGACATCATATACTGTTAATTTTTAAATTTGGGGGGAAACTCCAAAGGAATGGCATTTTCTTGTCTTGAATTAAAGATTACTGTGTGCAAATCAGACCTTAAACTGTCTTAATAAACTGATGTTGAGAACAGGTACCTTACAAAGGTATAAAAATTTGGAGAAAACACTGGGGAAACTTCTGAAGATGGAAATAGGGTTTCTCCCAGAAGTTTTTTTTCCCATATCTCCCACACCTTTTCATAAAGGAGAACAATTTACATTGTGCCTGTTATTTAGAATGGTGACTAATAAATTAGCCAGTCACATACCACGTGTAATCCAGCTTTCTACGGGAAACAAAATGACAAAACTATACTTTTTGTATTTGGCTGTAATACACATTAAGGCCATATGATGTAGTATACAAGCACTGTGCTAAGTATTTGCATTTGTGACTTTAATTACCCCTCACAAAAGCTGAGGAAGTCTGAACGACTCTCCCCATTTTACAGATGAGTAAACTGAAGGGCAGAGAGAATAAGTAACGTGATGGATGCTGCGTGATGGAGCTGGGGTTTGAACTCAGGGGTATGTGATCTCTGGCGCCAGTCACCTCAACTACTGCACACACTGTCCCTGCTTACTGCTATGGCTTTATGTCCCACGATTCCTAGGTGTTAAAAAAAGAGGAGAGAGCACATGATTTTTGTCCCCAGCCACTCCAGCTGTTACTATGAGTGGGAATCAGGGGTTCAGGGGTCTTCTGTCCTCTGGTTTCCCAAGCGCCTGCTCCCTGACCACATCTCAAAGGCTCAGAGTTGGAAATGTATATGTACAATTCACGCGTGTGTTTGCTCTGTTCCCCTTCCCAAAGGGATTGGGGCAGTTTGAAGAGAAAAAGCACAGAAATAATAGAACCAACCATACAAATCCAAGATTCAAAAGATCTAATGGATTTGGGAGAAATTCATTAGTAAGCCGAATTAAAAGAGGACATTTGAAACCCTAAATAGCTCTGAGCTTCCAGGCAGCCAAGGGGGGCAAAGAAGGCAAAATAGTGTATATGATTCCTGGAGGAACCCTGGATGGGTGAGGGGCAGGATTTTGGAGGATGGCTTTGAAATTGACTGAAGATCTGGATGCAGGAAGAAATGGAAGGACCACTGGCCAGGGCTCAGGGAGCTCGGCCTCAACACATCAATTGCAGGAGTTCCCTATTATTTCGGAGCCCAGGTGACCCATGCCAGACAGAAAGGTCGCCCCTGTTTCCTCCCTGGGCCTGCTTTGTGATGCCCAGCTGAGGGAGGCTTACACTCACAAGTAAAGATATTTGGAAGGCCATTTGAAATACAAAACTGAGAAGAGGTCAAGCTTGTATTTGAATATGAAGGGAATCAGTATTTGCTCAGAAGAATAAAGGTAAAATGACGCTGGAGGTCAATAAGGGGTCACGGTATATGTTCTGAGGGGCAAACAAGACACTCCTATTAGCTGAATTCTTTATGTTTAGAGTATGAGGCATAAAGTTCTCTTGAATATGGATGAGCTGCAACATACCTTTTTAAAAAAGGTGAAGGGATTGAGAAGTACAGGTTGGCAGTTACAGAATAGCCATGGGGATGTAAAGCACAGCATAGGGACTAGAATCAATCGTATTGTAACAACTATGTATGGGGCCAGGTGGGTACTAGACTTATTGGGGTGATCACTTAATAAGTTATATGATGTCTAGTCACTGGGGTGTACACCTAAAACCAATATAATATTGTACATCAACTATAATTTAAAAACAAAAAATATTCTAAATAAATAAACAAAACATAGAAAAGGAGTCAGTTACCTTAAGAACTCCTGGGGGTAATTTTTTTTACAAAGAGAGGAAGTGTTTCACAAAGTAAATAATCATCTCATATAGTTAGAAACATTCAGATTTCCCTACACTTAATTTGCTTAAAACGAAGGACTCTGAATGCACGCATGCGCCCTGTGAGCCAAACGAAAGCGCACATGGCGCCTGCTGCTCGTTCTGATACGGCCACCCTTACGTCCTCCTCTACAGAAGCTCAAGAGCAGCCAAGGGGATGTTTGTGCTGATTGCAGGTGGATTCGATGAGATAATCTAAGCCAAAGTGCTCTCGTACATCGTGCGGTGCTTTGCGTAAGCCAGCGTTGTATTGAAGTAAGTGCTGAATACCCACAGGCTGGTGGTTTCCACGTGTGTCTGCACAGTAGAATCCTGAGGGAGAGTGCGCAATTCCTAGGGGGTGAACAGTTCCTTGGTCTGGGATGACACCTGGGCTTTGGTATTTTTAAAAGCTCCCCAAGTGATGCTAATGTGCAAGCGAGTGGCTCAGTTAGTGGCCTGTTGTCCCACAAACCAAAAGGTCACCATTTCCATTCCTGGTCAGCGCTCATGTCTGGGTTGCAGGTTTAGTCCCCAGCTGAGGTGCGTATGAGAGGCAACAGATCCATATTTCTTGTCACATTGATGTTCCTCTCCCTCTCCTTCTCCCTCCCTTCCTCATTCTCTAAAAATGAATACATAAAATCTAAAAAAACAAAAACAAACCAAAAAAACCCACTGCTATGGTCCATTCCACCCCCTGCTTCAAGCAAACCTGTCCTTTGTCCCTTCTACATAGATGATGGTAACAATGGCAACAGCGCATAGATAACGCATGATACTTGCCCTCCCAGGACCTCTTAGGAGAGAGACTGACTGGGTGAGAAGTCACCGACAGCGGAGCTCAGCATCCATTTTGTCTGAGGTCTGTTTTCTTTCCTTTCCTCACATGCATTGTATACCAGATCTTGAAACTTTTGACTTCAAGACAACATTTCACTTTTCCATCAAATATTTTCAAACATATGCAGAGGCATTTTAAAACAACTCACAGTTTAAGGATCAGATCACTGAATCTTGGGCAAATATTGGCATGTTTAAAAGAAAAGGTGCATTCCTAATTTTGCCACTAGATGGCAGGAATTTGTACATCAAAATGATTGTAAACCTAATGTTCCCGCTGAATCGAAGCATTCTGATGGCACCAATAAATGGCCCAGAGGTGAGGACTGGACTGGCTTAGGTAGTCTTCTAAGGGAAGTGCAGTTTATCTTTGATGCTCCTAGAGCCTCTCTTTCTTCTCCCCACTAAGCTTGTGCACTGGGCCCTCTCAAATCCTATGCCTTCCCCCAAATGTTTGGGCGGCCCTGTTCCCATCGCTGGCCCCCACCTTGGTACGTGCCTCCCTGTTCTGCAGCTCCACTGTGAGCGCCATCTCTGCGGGTGATCAGGAAGGGCTGGGAGAGCCCTAAATGGCAGACCATGCTCAGTACACCAATCCCAGACCACTCTGTGCAAGACCTGAACGGTGAGTTTTTACCTTTTCCCAGTCCGTAGTTTCTTCCAGGCGGCAATGCCCCTGGTAGAATGAGGGAGGAAACATGGGTGCGCTGCTATAGGATTTAGGACCCACGTTGATCTGATGAATGGAGGAAGCCACAGGCCTGCGGGACCCTCGTCATGAGGTACGCAGGCGTGGGTGCTTTAGCTAGGCTTGTGGATTGTCTGTCTCGAGGTTGAAACTATGACAGGTATATAAGATAAAGATATTTCGATCCATTCTACATGATTGCTTCTTAGTGCTTGCAGGTGAATACGGCTTTTTCTGCTTCAGTGTTCAGCCTCAGGTCAGGTAGGCCCTCTCCTGAAATCTGAGTCCCTGGGGAGACTATGTCCTTTTTAGGTCTCAACTAAAATCCCCACCCCTTAATTTTCAGCCACCAAATTACAGACTGAAACTGCTCTTCCTTAGCAATGTTCTTGATAGTTAGGTGGGACAAAGGGTGCCTGGAAGACACCTACGTGACTCATCCCATTTTCCAATGGAGAAAAGATGTAAGTGATAACAACAGGGTGTTGCTTTATAAGCATTTTGGCTACAAACCTCCTCTTTAGAGACAGGAATGCTAGAGATCACCAAAATCCACCTACCCTTTCCTGGGTCCATGGGCACACACGTAAAAAGGTATTCGGAACTTGGAAAAAAGTTTGAGCATGTTAATTGAAAATGTATTAAAAGTATTGTTTTAAAATAAATTCACTGTATGTTTCCCGATTTTTCAGATACCTGTAAGTTTCCCAGTTGCTTTTGCAGTTAGGTACAGGCATGTCGCTGAGTTCCAGCCAGTGGAAAGTGACAGGAAACCTCACATATTCCTCCATGGCCTTCCTCACTTCCCGCTGGAAGGATGGTGATAGAGTGTGCCTGAAGCCAAACGTTGAAAGATGGCAGGGCTGCCATGAGCCTGTGTCCCTGAATGACTACGTGGACCAGAGCCTCACTCGCCTCTCCCCACTAACCTTGTGCACGGTGCTGCCTCGATTCCTATCCTTCAAAGCGTTATGTGAGTCAGAAACTCCTTTGAGTGCAATCCATTCCATTTTGGGATCTACCTGTTGTAGCAGTTTAGCTTATAACAAAGCATGTGGACGATTAATATTTGAACTCTTGACCTTACGCACCTTCGATCTTACTTTGGGAAGATTATAGGTCCCCAATCAGCAAATACACGTGGGTTGATGAAATAACTGACAAGCTAGAGTAATACTGTAAAATGCAAAGCAATTGAAAATCAAACCCAAGGCAACATTGTGGACTCGAATCTTCTTGAAAAGTTTGGGAATTTCAGCTCTGCGTGAGCAGTATAGTTCCCAGGTTTCATTATAGAATGCTCAATTGGAAGTCTTTTTTTTTTTTTTAAAGAGAAATGTTGATCAGTTGCCTCTCACACGCCACCCCCTCCCCTCCCCGCCCCAGGGATCTATCCCACAACCCAGGAATGTATCTTGGTGGGGAATCGAACGTGCAACCTTCTGGTTCTTAGTGCGGTCCTCAATCCACTGAGCCACACCAGCCAGGGCTTACCTTAGTGACTTTTTATGACTCACCAATGGAAACCGCTGACATACAGCGCTAGATTAGAGGGAGCGAGCAGCATGGCGGTGGGCACGGATCTGAGAGGGGACTCAATGGCCTGGAGAATATCCCCAATTTCCCATGGCCCCCGGACCTTGGCAAGCTGGTTCTCCTCCCTGAACCTGTCTTCTCACCTGTAAATCAATGCAACTGCAGGTGCTCTCTTCCAGCGCTCACATCTTAGGATTCTACAGTCACTCATTTTTGGTTTCTACTTTTTTCATTTACTTTTTTTTTTTAATCAGTTAAACACTGATGGTTTAAAACAGCGGTTGGCCAACTTTTCCTGTAAAGGGCCAGCTAGTACATACTTAAGCCTTTGTGGGCCACAGGGACTCTGTCCCAACTGCTTAACTCTGCCCTTGTAGTAGGAAAGTAGCCAGAAAATGTGCCAATAAAACCTCGTTTACATGCATAGGCAGCTGGGTCTGCTGACGCCTGCTTTGTAAGGCCACATCCTTTTCTGCGAGGGCCTCCAATGGTTAGTCACAATAGTGTCCTGTACGGCACACCCCTCCCCGCTGCAAATCCCTACCTCCTAAGGCCCCAGTGTTTCCTCCCTGGATACACCTTTCAACACTTCCCCTTTTTCTTCATGAACCTCCAGATCTCTCAACAATGTGATACAGAACAATTTCTGTCCAGGAAGCTTGCACGGATTCAACAAGCCCTGCCGGTGATTCACATATTAAAGTTTGAAACCCTGGCCCTGGCTGGTGTGGCTCAGTTGGTTGTAACTGAAAAGTTGTGAGTTTGTCTGATCCCCAGTCCGGGCATGTACGATCCCTAATTGTGACATGTATGGGAGGCAACCAATCGATGCTTCTCTCTCACTTCAATGTTTCTCTGTCACATCGATGTTTTTCTCTCTCCTTTCCTCTCTCTCTAAAAAGCAATGAAAAATGTCCTCGGTGAGGATAAAAAAATAATAAAGTTCGAGACCCTGGGTTCAGAGGATTTTCTGTTATTTAAAATAGAAGAAGAATATGATTTAAAAATACATTTGCTTTGTCTGAAGCTCAGTCTTCCTGTTCCCAGCCTCACCTTTATCACCAGTTTAGAATTTTCCTGGAACCACATCTTTTTCTTTTCTTTTCTTTTCTTGGACTCACTCCCTCATTGGCAGGGGGGTGGGGGGTGCTGTCTTCCAGTAGCTTCCTCAAAAATGGGGCATATGAAGTACATTTTTGTGGTTCTTCAAGTCTATAAATATCTTTAGCATACATTTACACTTAACTTCCACTTGGCTGGCTGGAGAATTCTTGATTAGAAATCGTTTTGTCTCAACATTGGAAAGGCTTTGTTCTTTATACTTCTAGCTTTTATTGTTCTGTTGAGACAGTCAAAGTATTTCAGCCCCTGCTCTTTTGTATGAGCTTATTTCTTCTCTGCTTTCCCTCTCTGGAACCTTCAATGGACTTCTCTTTGACCGTAGTGTGACAATTTCACGTGCTTCAGATGGCATTTTGCACTTAATTCAATCTCGCAAATTCACCAAAATGGTAGTCTTCAGCTAGAATATTCTTACAGGCAACACTAAGGTTCTTGTGTGGACTAAGCTATGAGAAGGAAAACAGAGGTTTCAAATTATTTTTGGCCCAAATAGCATCTCTTCCATTCTGTTTAGAAGTAATTTTAGGGCCTTACGTATTTTTAAAAGACCCTAAGCTCTTGGCTGAGAAAATTACCACACCTCCTATTACGTGCCCCACTATTTCCCATGATTTTTATAAAGTGAATTAATATTCGTTATAGTTAGAAATAAAGCCTGACTCTTTTTTTAATTCTCACCAAAGTACATTTTTTTAATTGCTTTTAGATAGAGGGGAAGGGAGGGAGAATTATTTATTGGTTGCCTCTTGTAGGCTCCCCAACCAGGGATCAAACCTGCAACCTGGATATGTGTGCCTCAACTGGGAATTGAACCTGTGACCTTTTGGTTTACGGGACCATGCTCCAACCAACTGAGTGACACCAGCCTGGGCAAAACCTGAGTCTTAATCTTTCTCAGATACATGTGCATTCTATTACTCCTTCCCTCTCAAATCTCACATCCAAAGCATATAACAAACTTAAAACCATTTTATAATGCCTATCTGTACAGTGACTCAGAGTAGTGGTTCTCATAGCGTGGGCCCTGGACCAGCAGCATCATCACCCGGGAAAATGTTAGAAATGCAAATTCCTGGGTCCCACCTAGACCCAGGGGATCAGAAACCCTGGGGACAGGGCCCAGAGTTTTAACGAGCTCTGCAGGATGCGGTGTTGCACACTCATGTTTAAGTACTGTCTGCGAGGACTCCAGAATAAATTGACTGCTATTTTAGCACCTGGTACAGGTTCTGACATATTGAAGATAATCCATTTTTCAGAGAGGGCACCTAAGAAAGACTCATTTAAGACACATAATATTGGGAGAGACAGCCTAATGGTCACGGTCTATCTTTAATCTTTACAAAGGATCAATAGAAGGATCCATCATGCAGATGGCCAATGACTCCTGCATAACTGTAGTTAAAGGTGTCAGGTGGACTTTGTAACCAAGTGTCCTCTATCCATTACCCCGTTGTGATAAATGAACTTACTTCCGGAAAAAGTTTGTGTCTGAAGAGGAGTGAAAAAACATACAGAAGCCAAGATTTGTGTTTTTGGCTTCACTATCAGGAAGCTTAGAGCTAGAGGATCATTTTTTTCTCTCATTGTCCTCTACCCGGGCGTCTTTGTTCTCTAATTACCCCATTGTACCCTTTGTTCTGGTCAAGGGAGCAGCCTCAGGGCTTTGGAAACAGGCAGGTATAGATTTTAGATAAGAAGGTGCTGGGAGGTCTGCACGCAGTCCCACGTCAGGGGTGGCTAGCCGAAGCCAGGCTGGAGGAGTGACCTTTGATCACTCAGCCTTGCAATAAACATAGACAAAAATGCAATGCACAGGCTTCTTATCAGTAGCTTGCACCTGAGAGCTAGACAGCCTGGGTAGGACTCCAGAACATTGCATAAGATAGGGATGCAAACTAGAGAATGTGAAAAACCCTGAGGGAAGGGCAAACCTGAACTTCTGGGACGTGTGATCAGCTTCGTGACTTGGGGGACTTTAAAGCCTAGCAAAGTGCATCCGTCCCATTGGAAATGTGCCTGGGCTCCTTCCATGGGCAGATTCCTCATGGATCTTTCATATCTTGTAGCTACGTTGAAGAAACCTGTGTCATTGGCCTGGGATCCTTCTAGCAATTGTATCCTTGTCCTGTTGAGACAAGCAAGCAGTAGTTTAAAACGAGAGTGACTGAGATGTGGCTTTAAAACATGCAAGGAAATTCTTTGCCTTAGCTCCCATCAAGAGCCATTGAATAGAGGCGGGCCTCTGTCACACGCCTCTCATGAGAATGCAACAGGAGGTGATGCCTCCTGACTTCCGAGGCTAGGTCATAAAAGGTGCCATGACTTCTACCTGTCTCTCTCCTTGGATGGCACACTTTTGGAAGGTGTCAGTGGCCAAGCTACTATGAAGCAGTCACAGGGAGGAGACATTGTAGAAAGACCGCAGAAACAGAGAGTGATGCTTGCGCAGCTGCTCCAGCCTCCAGCACCCGCCTCTTCCCTGTGCCAGCAGCAGACACGTGAGTGAGGAAGACTTTGAGGCAACTCTAGCCTCAGCCATGGGCTGACAGCAGTCACATGAGAAACCCTGAGTCAGGACCACCCAGCAGAGCCCAGTCAGTCCCCCAAACCATGAGAGACTGTAATGATAAGTGCAGCCTGATCGAAGGCACAAAGTTTGGGTGGTCTGTTATGCAGCGCAAGTGCGACATGAGCGGGACGCTTTGTCCCTTGGCTCCTGTGAGATCAGACTCCCTGGGTTCTCCTACTCTGTGGCTCCTCTTCCAGACTCCTCCATGGGCTCTTCCTCCTCTGCCAGTCTCCCCGTAGCTTGCTTCCTCAAGCCCCGGTTCTCTTTGCTTTCTACCCTTTGCCTTTTCCTTCGAATAATTGCCATGACTCACATGACCTCCATTAGGGTACAGGGTGGTGGTGGCAGGTTCTGCTAGACCCAACCCACCAGCTATCAGTGCTGCTGATACAACAGTGACCTGTTGAGGTCACTGGTGGCAACCCTTGATGTCAAGGAGGGTGGGCTCCAGAACCAGGGACTGAACGTGATTAGTCTAAATCACATGGAGATCTCATTCCCTTGGCTTTGGGGATAAGCTTTTCTTCCAGTTCTGGCTACTGAGCTGAAAGGGGGAGTCTCCCTTTCCGTCTAAATAAATTACAAAAACCTAAAAGCCTTAATAGGGAACACCTTACTGAAGGCCGTCACCCTTTCCCACTCTTCCTGCTTGAAACATGCCCATTACGTCTGCAGGCTGAGCGGCATCTCAAGTCCTAAAGCAAACAGCCACCATGCTAAGCATGGGGAAAGCCACTAGGTTGAAAGCACTTTGTTTCTTGCTGTCACTATCACCCCCTAATCTCATTCTTCCCACCACTTCCCTGTCTTTTCTGCTGTGGGAGAAAAATAGACAACGTATGGATGCTTCTGGACACTGCCTAAATTTCCTTGGATACCCTTTACTGGTTCCAGTGGCTACTTCTCCTGTTTTGGTGCACGTGGCCTCTAACTAGTCACACCGGTGACCTCTTCTTGAGGTCTACAGCTAAGGCTACCTGAGCCGCAGCAGTTTGACCACAAGAGACATTCCACCATTCACAGCTCTTGGGCAATCACAGCTAATGACTGATGGGAGCCGGAGTCTGAGGGCCCAGCTGCTTTCCCTCAAAGTGGAGCAAACTCCAAGGTGAAATTCTCGCCCCAGAGCTCCCCCAAGATCACACAGCAGCTAAGTGACCAGAATGAGAGTTGGAGCCCAGGCAGCCTGTCCCCCAGGTCGGCACTCTGTTCTTTCTGAACTCTCGATTACAGACAACGTATTGAAATAACAGAAACCCAAGAACAAAATGACTTGCAGACTGGTCAATATCAAATGCATGTTTTGATATGCCGTAGCACCTTCTAGTTCTTCTCAATATGCACATGCAATTTTTAGGTATTTGCAATAAAATAGCTGATAGCGTTTTATGTTTCATATACATTGTGTACATGACAACATGCACTTTCTCCCATCCGCTGGTCTTCCCCCACAATCCCCGACACTGCAAACCTTCCTTTTCTTGCCCTTCCTCTGTCTCTCACAAAGACAACTCATTTTAGGAAAGGTAGAATGCTGTCAGCCTGTGAACACTGGAATTTCACTTTTGGCTCTGCTACTTCTGGGCTGTGTAATCTCAAGCAATTTACTTCATTCCTTTGTGCCTTAGTTTCCTCATCTGTAATATTGGGGTCATCATAAAAGTATTTACCTCATAGGGCTGTTGTGAGGCTGAAATGAGTATTATCTCTACTGCTGATGCAAGAGTACCTGGAACACAGGAAGTGCTCAGTACGCTTGCTATTTCTATATTACTGTTGCTGTGTGTATTCCACGGACAGGTCAGTACCTGGGCTATTGGGTTCTTCAACTGTAGTTCTTTTCTTTTACACTTTATTTACTTTTAGAGAGAGGGTAATGGAAGGAGAAAGAGAGGGAGAGAAACATCAGTGTGTGGTTGCCTTTCCCGTGCTTCCTACTGGGGAGCTGGCCCGCAACCTATGCATGTGCCCTGACTGGGAGTCGAACCGGCAATCTTTCTGTTCACAAGCTGGCACTCAATCCAGTGAGCCACACCAGCCAGGGCTCTTTTTTCATTTTTTGTCATTCTTTTCTGTTACTGGTTATGGATATTATTTCACTTCCTTCTCATTTTTAATGTTGTTTATGATAACTTTGATGCTTGTCTGACTCTTTGCCTTTGAAAGTAATGTGTTATTTTATGCTGAACAATGTTTATACAATTTTCTCTGTACCTCTGGAACTTTGAACGTCATCAATACATTGCTAAGCAAGGGCCTTTGATTTCTTATTAATCCTGTCTGGAACCCTTGGGCCCTTTCAATCTGCAGACTTGTCTTTCTTCAGACCAGGAAAATCATCCTTATATTGTTTAATTATTCACCTCCTTTTTGTTCTTTTCCCCTTCTGGAACTCCTCTGACTTACAGATGAGGTTTCCCCAATCGCTTGTCTTTGTGTATCTTATCTTATTCCTCAGAAATTCTGCTTTGCTATCTTTTCTCCAGAATGCTTTCATCTTCCCAAACTGAAACTCTACGCCCATTAAACAATCCCCTCTACCTCCCACCCCATTCTCCTTTCTGTCCCTATGGCTTTGACTCCTCCTGATACTTCTTCACATTAAGTGCAATCATACAGTATTTGCCCTTTTGTGTCTGGCTTATTTCACTTAGTGTAATATCCTCAAGGTTCATCCACGTTGTAGCATCTGTCCTATTTCGCTCCTTATTTAGGCAGAACAACACTCCACTGTGTGGACAGAATGCACACACATGGCCCTCCCTCATATGGGTGGGCCTCACTCAGTCAGATAACACTCAGCTGTCCATTCATTTGTCAATGAACAACTACGTTGTTCCCACCATTGGGCTATTGTGAATAATACTGCTTTGAACATTGGTGTACATATCTCTTCCTTCATTTATTTTGATTACATACCCAGAAGTGGAATTGCTGGGTCATATGGTAGCTCTGTGTTTAATTTTTTTGAGGAATCCTGATACTGTTTTCCACAGTAGCCACACCAATTTGTGTTCACATCATCAATGTAGAACAATTCCAATTTCTCCTCATCTTCATCAACACTTGATATCTTCTATTTTGTTTCATTTTTAATAACAGCCATCATCTTCATGGGTGTGAAGTAGCATCTCACTGTGGTTTTGATTTTGGTTTCCTTAATTGCTTTAGTCCACTTTGAGGCCACTGAATTTGATTGATTCTTTGGCTGTTTGTGTAAATGTGTAATGAGCAGTGAACAAAACCTACATATTCTTTTAAACTTGGAAATCATTTGTTTTGATTTTAGTTCCAGAAAGGCTTTTTCTAATGCTGAAATGGAATTCTCTTAGGTCTTTTTCATTCTCTTTTCCATTAGAGGTGGTGTGTCTCTTCTACCTGCTGTGGTTCACTAGGAGCTGCCTGTTCTAAGACTTCTGTGTGGTTTCCCCTTCCTTGTTACTGAGCTCCATTTGTCGAGGGTTCCTCTTATGCAGTCAGGTCTCCACTCCCATGGGGTGAGGTTCACCCCGCAGGTAAGCTATGGGGAGAGAAAGCCATTGTGCTCTCAGCTCTCTCCAGTTGCAGCTGTTTGGTCTTTTTGCCTATTGTTTCTTTGTTTCCCTATCTCAGGCATAGGAATAGTAGGCTCAGAGGCACAGCTAACACTGGTTGTGCCTTTGGGAGAAGAGTCAGAGGGCCCCCCCCCAAGGTTAATACCCAGAAGCAGATTCATGCCCCAGCAACTTTGGAAGATTTAGTTATATTTACTGCCTCTACATTCTTTATTAGAACATGTTTTCTGTATTCCGGGCCTGATAAAGAAAAGTTGTGTGAAATGTTGCCAAAACCTTTAGGTGATTCAAAACTTTAACCCATTGTTTATGGCTAAGTTCTCTTTAGTCTCACTTTATAGTGAGAGACAGCAGGACTTGAACTGTAGCCACTCGTGGGGCTGAGACAGGAGTAAGACTAACAATGGCAGGAGAAGCCATTAAAAATGGCGGTCACGGAAGTTTAAATTGGGCACCTGGGAATGGAAGTGGTGTAACTGGAAGCAACTCCACTGGAAGGGCTCAGTACATACCTGCAGCATCCTATGATGGTTAATTTTGTGTGTCAACTTGACTGGGACATGCAGTGCCCAGACATTTGGTCGGACATTATTTTGGGTGTTTCTGTGCAGCTGTTTTGGGGGTGGCATTAACATTTAAGTGGGTAGACTGTGGAAAAACAGATTT
Organism: Micronycteris hirsuta; assembly: GCA_004026765.1. Taxonomy (NCBI): domain Eukaryota; kingdom Metazoa; phylum Chordata; class Mammalia; order Chiroptera; family Phyllostomidae; genus Micronycteris; species Micronycteris hirsuta. Next base: position 18,045 of record PVJI01013708.1, read on the forward strand.
CTCTCCCTCATGTGGGTGGGCCTCATTCAATCAGTTGAAGGCCTGAATAGAACGAAAGGCTGACCCATCCCCAAGTTAAGAGAGAAGTCTCCTTCCTGATGGTCTTCAAACTAGAACATGGACTCTTTCTGCCTGCTGGCTTTTGAATTTGAACATTGGCTCCTCCTGATTCTATAGCATTAAAAATGTCATTTCAAATATAAATATAGAGAAGAAATGGAATGGATGTTGGGAAAGGGAGGACTCAAGGTCTCTGGTTGTCAATACTGTCTTATCTCTTCATGTTTTATTCTTTGATTAGACCAATGGGTCTGAAATCTAGCTGAAGAGAGAAGCTTGGGCCTGTGTTGTAGGTTTTTTTAAAAAATAGTTTTTTAGGTGGTTATGATATTGAGTCATTTTGGAAAACTACTGGACCAGACTAGGCTGCTTTCTATTGTCTTTTATGAATGATCAGAGCTGAATAGGAATGAAAACTAAAGTGTACTATTTTCAGGAATGTTAAAAATAAAACCAGGAACGAATGCCGGTCTGTGCCCAACAAGGTTCAAGCAAGAATAATTTCATGAAAAATACAGTTTTTCTTCCATTGATTTTTCTTTTTTCTTTATTCTGGATTTAGTATCAAATATCTCTTACATTTTAGTGAGATCTAGCTTTTCATATGTTCCTAGCTGCTCAGGGAAGAGCTGACCATGAATTAAACTTCACCGTTGCTCTTGAGCGTGGCGGCGTGTGTGTGTGTGTATTCCAACTTTGAATATCTAGTCATTGCCACAAAAAATAAGCACCCTTTCTATCCATAATTCATAAGGTAGGTACAATTAATTTATATATTTATTATGACAATTTCCTAGCAGAAAATAAACAGATGGTCTTGGCCTAAAAATAATTCAGTACACTTCAGCAAATTTCCAACACATAAAGTATCTCCAGGAACAGGTACCTTTTTCTAATTTGCACAAAGATGTCACATGGACTAATAGCAACTTTAGTGGTGACTGGGTTAATTAAGTGGTTGTGCTCCAGCTACTTCTGCTATCAGCCTCCTAGCTCTTGCCTCTCGATCATCCCCCAAATACAGCACTCCCTCTAAGGAACGTAGAATGTGGTGACAAGTCCCATTAATTTATTTGACAACCATTTATTGAGGCTCTCCCAAGGAGCCGGCCCACTGTTCTTCAGGGTTGGGCGTGCAGAGAGCTGGAAGGCTGAGCCGAAACCCCCACCCAATGCCTTCCTTCCCTGCAGTCACTGATTTCAAGGGGATAAAGCCAAGAGCCCCAATAACAGTGGCACCAAGCTTACACGTGATATTCTCATTTGCTCTTCGTGACGATCTGGTCACCTAGTCTTTATTATCTCCATTTTAAGCCTCAGAATGGCTGAGGCTCAGAGTGGTAAAGTGGCTTCTTGAAAAATGGCACCACTGGTCCCTGGCTGGTGTGGCTCAGTGGGTTGAGCGCTGGGCTGAGGACCAGAGGTCGTTGGTTTGATTCCTGGTCAGGGCGTGTGCCTGGGTTATGGGCCAGGTCCCCAGTTGGGGTGCATGCAACAGGCAACTGATTGATGTTTCTCTCCCTCTCCTTCTCCCTCCCTTCCCCTCTCTCTAAAAACAAATAAATAAAATCTTTTAAAAAAAGAAAAAGAAAAATGGCATCGCTGGAATTTGAACCCAGGTCTCCCTGGCTCCCAGGACCACAGTTCCAAGGCCCTGACAAGGAATGACTCCCTTTACTAGCTCTGTCAAGTGAGGTATTTGGCTTCTTCTCACAGTTGTTAAAGGAGAAGATCTGGTGGTTTTAGCCTTGAACCACTCTTCCCACATAGCCTGTGAGGACTGAGGAAAAATTACTGACCCCTAAATGGAAAAACAAAACTGCGAAGTCAAAATTAGTTCATTAATAGGTGTCCTAATACATGGCTGTGAGACTTAATATGCCAACTTTATACATTGTTAAAGTTGGTAAACAAATTTGGCACTCAAAATTTATAAAAATTCATATATTTTGTAGAAACTCCTGTATATTTGGAACCAATTTATAAATTGAATTTGATAATTCACAAAATTCCTGAGTGTTTATGTTATAGCCAAAAGCTAGTTTAATGATTACTCATAGCTAAATAATTTCTAAAGAAAATTATTAAAAACATTTAAATATAAATATATGTTTACTATGGGATATGGGTAATTTTTTTAAATTTTATTTTCCAATGTTTTAGTATAAAATTTTCAAATATATAGGAAAGTTGAAAAAATAGTGCCATGATCACCATATACTTGTCATCTAAATTCAACAACTGAAAACATTTTATCATATTTGGTTTACCTATTTATTAAGCTACTTATCTATATTTTGCTGAATCTTTTGAAAGTTGCAGATGTTATAACATAGCACTCCTATAGCTCCTCAAAATAAGAACACATTTATATGTAGTCACAATAACATTATCACACTTCAGAAAATTAATAACTGTCTTGATATCATATCTAGTCCATATTTGAATGACCATAATTGTTCCCTGTATAAGTTCCCTGCCATGTAACACATACTTAGGACCTTTATACAATAGCTGTTTACTTAACTTGTGACTCTTTTTTTCTTTAATATGTTTATTGATTTTAGAGAGAGAGGAAGGGGGAGAGAAAGAAAAACATTGATGTGAGAGAGAAACCTAGGTATGTGCCCTAACTGAGGATCAAACCCTCAACCTTTTGGTGTACAGGGCGATGTTCCAATCAACTGAGCCCCCTGGCTAGGGCAGCTCCTGAGTCTTTGGTTTGGCTCTATAGGCTGAGCTTGGCTGGGCAGTTCTGCCTTCAGTTGGGTTCTCATGCAGCTTCGGTCAGAGACAGGTTAGCTAGGCCTTTCTGTTTCTGTAGGTTGCCTGGTTATCAGCGGGGGTGTTAGGGGTGGCAACTGAATCCTGCCAGTCTCCTCACCTAGCAGGCTTATCTGCAATGTCCCATGTCCTAACTATTTAGCCTGTGGGCAGCCTTCTCTGTTGTCACTGCTGTCTCCTGGGCCTTCATGCCTGGTTTTCCATTAGCCTCCTTTCTTCTTCATTACCTCAATTACCCACCATGGCAACCCCTTACATCTGAAAAAGAGATCTGACTTGCTGGATATAGCATTTTTAGGCAATCTGAGCTTCTAGCTGGTTTTCTTTTGTCTGCCTGTGCACTTTTGGCAACTGTGCCTGGCCTTAAGCCATGCAGTCCGCGGGAGGCAGTGTTCATAATGACAGAAGCCAAGCCCAGCTAGGCTACAGCTTTGGCCAAAGCCCACCCTGCAGGCTATCAAGGCCACCTACTTGCCTTTGTTTGTAGGGCTCAGACCGACTGTTAGGCTGAGACCCCCCCTTTAGTCCTTAGTTCCATTCTACCCAGCCTAGCCTGCTGACCTTCCCCTCTCCTCTTCCCGACTTGCTTCTACCATGCAGTGAGTGAAGAGAACCACAGAGGAATATTTGGTGGATTCACATGATGGACATTAGTCAATATGTGAATTTTGATGTTGGAAAAGAGAGGTTTACATCCTTCGTATGTCCACTCGTCATGACTTGTAATGTAACATGGGGTGGTTTCAGGAGAGCCACATTCTGCCTCCCACGCTTTCTCATAGGCCCCTGAGCAGGTCCTCCCACCTGACTTGTTACAGGCCGTTTCCCCCGTGGGAAATGGGGAGAACAACAGAATCGTCTGGGGGATTCAGGGAGGACAATCGAGAATGCCCTTTGCAAATGAAGACACTGTAGAAGTCTGCGGAATCACTTTTAAAAATTGTGGTAGGGCCTGGCTGGTGTTGCTCAGTGGATTGAGCACGGGCTGGGAACCAGAGGGTCCCGGTTCAATTCCCAGTCGGGGCACATGCCTGGGTTGCAGGCCAGGTCCCCGGTGGGGGCCATATGAGAGGCAACCATAAAAGTATTCATTACTAACATAATAATAATAACATCAACAAAAATGAAAAAAAAAGAATAAAATAATTTTCAAAAAAAAATTGTGGTAGGAACCCTTAACATGAGATGTATCCTCCACAGATTTTCCAGTGTCCTGCAGCGCAGGGCTGTTACCTGTGTGTAGGCACAGTGCTTTGTAGCAGAGCCACAGAACTTACTCATCTAGTGCCGCTGAAACGTTGCACTTCTTGAACAATTTCCCCTTTCTCCCTCCCCTGAGCCTCTGGCAACCAGCATTCTACTCTCTGCTTCTATGACTTCGACTATTTTAGATTCCTCATATGAGTGGAGTCACATAATATTTGTCCTTCTGTGACTGGCTTATTTTACTTAGCATAATGTTCTTCAGGCTCATTCATGTTGCTGCAAATGTCAGGACTTCCTTCTTTTTATGACCAAATAATATTCTGTTATATATATATTATATATCCACATATATGTGTATACATTTTAGATCCACATATATCTCTCTATTATAGATCCACATATATCTACATGTATTATATCTATGTATTATATATCTATCACATTTTCTTTATCCACTCGTCCACTGATGGCTGTTTCCATATCTTGGCTACTGTGACCAGTGCCGTTATGAACATGGGAGTCAGATGTAATTTATCATTAAGACACGCAGAACTGGGAAAAAGGATAGGATGTGGAGAGGCGCTCTGTCCTCTCTGAAGACATGAACAAAATGAGAGACCCCGTTCACTGAGTTATTCAGGGAGCCCGTCTTTGTGTGTGCTCACGAGAGCTACCCGAAGCAGCCCCTTTCCTGGCCCCTGACCTGGGTGGGGGCAAACATCACCTCGGCCTGTGGTTAGAAAGCCAGCACCTTCCGGCACACGTGTTCATTTTACTCAGACCTAAGATAGAATTTGCTAACATTTATTATGGCATATTATATGTTAGCTACTCTTCTAACGACATCTATTAACTCATGTATTTCTTACGGAGACGGTAAGATGGGAACTGTTTTAACCCTATCTTACAGATGAGAAAACTGCGGTACATAAACATTAGACGCCTCACCCAAAGTCACTCACCAAAGTCACGGCCGGAATGTGGTCGAGTTCGGCAAGGACGAAATGCCGCGATGTCCTCAATTACAGCACGCGGGAGGGTGGAAGGAGGAGACAACTGTGGGGTAAAACCAACAAAAGACTGCTTGTGTTTCTGAATGTGTTGAAACTTTGAATTAACTTCCAGGTGGCTACTTCCACAATTATCTAGAGAGAATAAGCGAGAGGCTGACCACCCGGCACCACTGACCACTGGGCACGACGGCTCCTTGCATACGCTTGACCTTTCCGGACTATTGCCCAATCCTAAAGAGCAAACATTTCTTCCGCAGAGACTCCGAACCTATCCCAGAGCTAGCTCTGCTTCACCTTCTCCCACCCCCTTTGTCTGCAGCCAACGTGAAGCTGGTCAGCTACAGGAAGGCGGCTGCCTCCCCCACCTAATCCTGATGCTGGTGGTGTGGACGCAAGCCCACCACCTGGTCCCTTTCTCGCTCACAGGGCTCAATAAAGCCTTGTTTTAGAAAAGCTTTCAGCTGTGAAAGTTTTTGTTTAACAAGCTGAAAAAAGGAGAAATATGCATTTATTATCTATTAACCAGGGAAGAGTTTTTAACTGAAATATAACTTTTAAAATCTAAAAAACACCGAAGCACAAAAAGATTTCTTTTTTTAATGAACACTTTTACAGTAATAAAAGACCCAGTTTATTTATAAAAGCAAGGCCCTATGGGAAAACTTGCCTTAATGCAGCTTGTGAAAAAGAGTAGCAGTGAAAATACTTCCTACAAAAATAATTCTATGTATCATTAAGTCTGAAAATTAAAAAAAAAAAACATTTATAGCTCAGCAGCCTAACCATGGATTTGTCTCCGGAGACATGTGTTAAGCACTAAATTGTGTCTCTCATTCCTAGCACTACTTGGTGGGGATTCTTTTCTAATACTTTAAAGCAGCTAAAATTAGAAAATTAGCATAAAGCCAGGTCCTAAAAAGCTATTTGGAGCCCAGGGCTTATTATTTTTATTCATTCAATAAAAAACATTTAGTGAGTACCTACTCGTTGCCAGGGGTACCTCTTAGTTGCTTGAGAATAAATATACATACAATTCACCTTTGCCCTCAAGGAACTTGAGGAAGGCCAAAGACATACGTTGTATTGCTCAAGGGCCAAGGGCAGATGTCCATGGAGATTGGGGATGGTCGGAATGGCCTGGGGGCGCTGAGTCTAGAAGTACTGATGTGATGTTTTCGTGGATCAAAAACATCACTGTCACCTGGGAGCTTGTTAAAAATGAAGAATCTCAGGCTTGCCCCAGACCTACTAAATCAGAATCTATTCTATAGTTCAGGGGTGTCAAACTCATTGTCACCGGGGGCCACATCAGCCTTGCGGTTGCCTTCAAAGGGCCGAATGTAATTCCATAGTTACATGTATACAGTCCTAAAATTACATTCGGCCCTTTGAAGGCAACCGCAAGGCCGATGGCCCCAGGTGACAATGAGTTTGACACCCCTGTTCTAGTTTAACAAAAGCCCAGGTGATTCCTATGCAAATTCAAGTTGGGGAGGTGCTGAGCTAGATAGCATTCAATGCCAAATTCAAGTTGTATGATTCTGTGTTTGAATGTGGCCGCAGATCAGATTGTACTAAAGTTTAAAAAAGCACACCTCCTCCCCTCCCCACAACTGTTTTACCAGAATGTCAATGCATAAAGAAAGCCCTTTGCATTTCAGTTCAAATTTAAAAAAAAAAGACATTTGTTTGCCACTTGCTGTGTGCCAGGTATTGTTCTAGGCACAGAGAACATAAATACAAGAGGCAGATACTTCCCTAAGCAGAATAGAGTTAAAAACACAACCCCCAAATGAATACGATGTGAGAAATGCGGTAATGGAATTATTAACAAGACACAGGGGGCTGAGAAGAGGAAGTATCGCTCTGGAGTGGGCTGGGAGGGGTGATTATTGGCGAGCTGCCTGGTGCGGGGTGACCTCTGAGGTGTGATTTGAAAAACGACTAGGACTTCACTAGTCGGACAAAGCAGAGGAAGGACTTCAAGATGGAGAGCTGTTTTCCTTGAACAGGTCACTAGAAACTGTAATCCCAAATTCAAGTATTTATCAAACTCAGTCATTATTATACTTTTAATCTGTTCTATAGTCTTAAAGAGAGATAAAAGTGTCTTCCTGGACTGACTTATTCTTTCTATTATGTATTTTTTAAAGATATGTTCAAGTGTGATTTAGTGATATTTTCACATGATTAATGTTATAATGTCTTATTTCATATCCATGTGCCTTTAACAGTATGATGGTGTGTAATAGAAAAATAATTCTAATATATAGAGTAATCCTTCACTCATAACATGAATGGGTGATATATACAGGCTTGGTTTCAAAAATAATTCTTGTTTCTTTCCAACTGCAATTTACTCCCAGGAATGTAATTCTTATTTAATGAACCTGGAAGCAAAATGGTAGTTTTGAGAGGGCCCAGTACGCCAGAATGCCAGGACGAGTGGAATAGGGAAACTGAGACAGGGGGCTGAACAAATTGGCTGAGCAATTTACAGCCAGGTGCAGAAGGTCACCTCCCGGGAGATCACATCCAGGCCTCAGTTGTATTCCAGTTCCCCGCCTAGAAAAGTAGCAAAACCAGGTGGGGGACACCAGGACCAGCTGCAAAGACTAAAGACTGCCACCCCCCAACCCCTGTCCTGGCGCTGACCAATAATCAGTGGAGACCATGACCCTGAAAGGGCACACCTGGAGGGCTGATGACTATTCTAGTGAGATCCTCCCCTAAGATTCCTGCCAGCAAGAGAGAGATAAAAGCCTCAAGACAAAAGGAGCATTCTCCCACTGAGTGCCATTCCCTTTCCCCTCTTCTTTCCTCACTTCTTCCCCGCAGGCACACATCTCCTAAACTCACAGGGTCTCCAGAAAGTTGCAAACGGGGGGGGGGGAGCAATGCGCCGTGGCATCTCGTCCTGGGAAGACCCCTTGACCCTGTCCCCAGGGCTCCTCTTCTCTGACGTCCCAGTGATCCAAGGCAGCCCAGCCTGGGCTCTCCTGTTGCTTCTTCTATGCTAAGCCCTTCTTTGTGTCCCTGTCCCCCGCTTTAATAAACGTACCCTCACAGTCACCTGGACTTGTGACATCTTTCCTGCACGAAGAATCCACACACTACAGCTGGCCCTGGGCAGCCCTGCTCAGGACTGAGTCCTCTTGTCCGGTAACAGTTTCACCCCATCACACAGAAGAGAATGCAATTTGCATGCATGGGGTGGGCAAAAGCAGGCTTACAGTTGTTTGCATAGAAAATAATACAGCAAGTAGTCAATAATAACACAAGAATCAACTCCGTGTTTCCTGTACTCACGCTGGAAGCCGACTTTTGCCCCACCCGCACTGTTCTATTTCCCCTGGCCTGTCCACTGTGTGATTACAGAAGGGATCAAATCAGTAGGAATTTACCATGGCTTGGCCGCTCCTGTGCCCACCTAGTAATGTAGTACTTTTCTTTCCTGTTAATGTCTCACCCAGTGTTTCCTGGTAGTTCTTCCTCTCCTTTTTTTAAAAAAGATTTTATTTATTTGTCTTTTAGAGAGAGGGGAAGGGAGGGAGAAAAACATCGATTGCTTGCTTCTCGCATGACCCCCGCTGGGGACCTGGCCTACAACCCAGGCAAGTACCCTGACTGTGAATCAAATTGGAGACCTTTTGGTTTGCTGGATGGCGCCCAACCCACTGAGCCACACTAGTCAGGGCCTGGGAGTTTGCAGGGGTCCCCAACCCCTAGGCTGTGGACCGGCCGTAAGCACAGCTTACCCCTGCTTATGGTATCTCATGTGAGTTCACCAGTGGTTCTGCCCAAAACTCGGATATCCACCGTGTTTTTCTGCCTCAGTTCCTCCTTCTTGTCACTTGCTCCCTCTAACCGGTGGAGGGCACCTCAGCCTTTTCCCAGGCCACAGCACCACAGGGGACTCTGTGTCCCGGCCCAGGGTGTTCCCTCCTGAGAGTCCCAAGTGAACCAGAGGCAGACTGCATATAACGTAGAGGTGATACGAGTCACCCTCCCCAATCTGTCTACCCTTTGCCATCTAAGTCTCAATATGCTGCTTGTCCCATAGGAGCTGATCAGACATTTGATGTGGAGGAAATTGTGTACACCATGGAGGAAAAAAAAGTGGATTCCTACCTGACTTCATATAAAAAAGTGGATTTCAGATGTATTAAAGTCCTAAATGTAAATGGTAAAAGTATAAAGGCAATAGAAGAGAATGTGGGAAAATACATTCCTATAAAGAATTGAGGACTTTTCAACCAAACCCTGAAGGCACAGTGCTGCATAACGCACATTGTCGGTGGGACTCAGGGGTCAATGGCCGGCGGGTGGCTAGACGGGTGCTGCCATCTTGGCTGCACTAGGTACATATATGCCTTGTGATCTCATATGTGTGTGTGTTGTTTTTGTTATTACACAGGATGGTGTATGGGAACATTCATCTCAGCTTTGTTTGTAGAAGGAAGTTGAAGGTCATCTAGGTGTCCATCCCTGGGGAAATGGATAAGGAAAGGTGGCGGATGTGTGCAATGCAATATCATACAGCGATGAGAAAGCAGGGTGTGACCAAAGAGCACAGATAGCAACACGGAGAAATGAAGACGAATCTGACCATTAGAATGAGATGGGTAGTACGGTATCATTTATATTACGCCATGATACAGGCAAACAAAACAACACTACATTTTTCTTTCTCCAGAAGACATGTTATTCAGATGATGGGCCCCCTGAACTGGTCATTTCAGTTCTTTCACTCCCTTTCCTTTCCCCCCACTTCTCTCCCCTTCCTTCTCTCATTGCTTTGTCTGATTTATCCAGGTTGTGTGTATGAGTATCAGTATAAACCCACTACCAACATTTTCTACACTGTAGTCGTATTATCATGAAGAGGAGCTGATGCTGGGGAAGAAGATTCAGAGTAGCTTAGCCTGGACTGCTTTCCCTGCTCTTGCCATCAGCGCTGATTGTTGGGCCTGCCCCGGGGAGGGGAGTCGCCACCTAGTAAAGCCGAAGAATGCCTAGTTCTCAGATTTCACACTTGGGTATACATCCTAGAGAAAAATCACAACAGGTATGCACAAAGAGACAGATACAAGAATGTTCATTGCAGCAGTGTTTTTAATAGCAAAAAATTGTAAACAACTTAAATGTCCGTTAACAGCAGCATCTAAATTCTAATGTGCAATAGACTACTGTAAAGCAATGAAGGTAAATGAATGTAAACTATATCTATAAAAAGGTATAGTTCTTATAAAACTTATATGAAATAACAAAATCAAAGTGTGGAAGGATATGTACAGTATGATAGCAGTTACATCAAGTTCAAAAACATGCCAAACAATATCACACGTTGTTAAGGACATGTAATTATGTGGTCAATATATGAGGAACTGCACAGGAATGATACAAAAGCAAAGTCAGGCCAATGATATCTGAGGAGGATGAGAGACACATAGGACTGGGGTAGGTTACTCAGAGTATTCCAACCCTGTCTCTGATATTTATTTCCTTAAAACAAAGATCCAAAACAATATGGTAAGTTGCTAGGATCTGACAAATCTGGGCGGTAGGTACATAGGAATTGACTTCATAAAATTATCGAGAATAAAGTCTGCTTCAAGTATACAACAATCACATATAAGTCAATTTGTGCTAAAGTAGTGATATAAACCAGGCTACCTGCACAGCTAGCTATACACACACAGATCACGGCTGGGGTGGGAACACTACCATTCCTCCACGACCTTCACATATTCCATTTGCCCATGTTGTAACTCAAATCATAAAAATGCCAAACCAGGGCTCTGTAGTGAACTAAAAAGGATTTTATGAAAGCAATGTACCTCTTGTCTCTGGACAAATATCTGTAACTGGTTTCCTCTTTTCACTGAACACTGGATGAAGGCTACAGAGAAAACAGAGGAAAAATCAAGAAGAGGAGGAAAATAACCTAGAATTGAAGAAACGCATGAGCTCTCAGAAGGAGAAGATAACACTAAGTTCCAGGCAGAAGGAGAAAAAAAAACTCTAGACCTAGACACACCCCGGTGAATTTCACACTACAAGAAAACGAGGAAGCAGAAGAAACAGATCTTCTGGGTGAAATGGGGGGAGGGCCTTTAAAGGAACAAGAATAACATTTAGGAAACTGATGCAAAAAGATGACAGGTCAAGGACCTCCATGTTCTCAAGGAATGTCGTTTGGAACCTGGGATCCCATATGCAGCCAAATGATCGATGAAGCACAAGGACAAAGTGAAGGCTCAATTCAAACAGGTTACATTGCACGTCATCTTTATGGGCAGAATTTCTCTAGGCAATAGAGGATACAAGAAACCGTGGGGTCCATTCTAGGAATGCTGGGAAGGGAAGTCCTAAGGTGGTGTTTACTAGGATACAAACAGGTTGATACTAGAAAACCAGTCAAAAGGCTCTTAGGTCATAAGAATCACATCATCTGCCTGCTTCTCTGAGAACACTTGTCCTTGAGATGCTCCGTTTTGGAGGCCAGCCCCATGTAAGAGGTGCTGCTATCCTGAGAATGCTGTGCTATGAGAAAGCCAAGGCTGGTGGAGAGGTCCCGTGTAAGACTGCTCGACGGCCTCAAGCCAGCTCCCCGGCCAAGTGCTAGCCACATGAGAAGTCATCTCGAAGCCCTGCCAAGCCTCCTCTGGCCTCATCACCACCTTACCACAACTGTACGAGACACTGCATGTGGGGACCACCCAGCGGAGCCCATTCCTAGAACCACGAAAGATAAGAATAAATTGTTGTTTAAGCTTCTACACTTTGGTGTGGTTTTTAATGCAGCAATACATATTCAGAAGAACACATGTTTATTTTGTCAGTGGGAAAAAAGGAAAACCTGTAGGAACGCCAGGAGAAAAAAAAATGTAAACCTAGAAAGTAAATACAAAGGGATCTAAATATGGCATGATTTTGAGATATTGTGTTCATCATTTAACACAATGATTCACAAATCTGAGCTTGCGTTAGCATGAGCGGAAAGGCTTGTTAAATCCCGGGTGTCTGAGCAGGTCTGGGGCAGAACACAGGGGTGTGCAGCTCCAACACCTTCCCAGGTGCTGTGATGCGGCTGGTTCAGGGCCACACTTCGAGAGCCCCTGGTTGAAGATACAATGAAGGCATAGGGAACCCTCTTCTCTCCTTCCACGTTTGTCCCAGCCTCTACAAGAGCTCTGGATAAGTTTGTTTTTTGAGAAAGGAATTGACTGTTTTTCCAGGCTGTGGGGGTTTACAACATCTTCATCCTTAAATACTAGAAAGTGCTGCTTTTAATAACAATGTAAATGATGTAAATATGAAGATGCTGATGGCCTAAGATCGGAGGGAGAAGGAACGAAGTGGTGAGAAGAGGGAAAGACAAGCTGGGGGAACACACAGCTTCATTCCACATGGACGAGGAGTCAAGAGAGACGGTCTAACGATGACTGAACAAGAAGCAGGGTTGCAATTATAATCTTTCAAGTTAAATACATAACCAAGAATAGAACATGATAAGAGTCTCCCTATCAAACATCGGTTAGGGAGGTAGAATGAAAGGTGAAGGGTAATATAAAGAAGAGAATTCCTTATTTTTCAAGAAGTAGTTGGTAGAAATCATCCAAAGTTGGTAAGTAAAAAAATTATATTATTCAGAATTAAGGAGAAAACCACCAGGAAAACTAAAAGCAGAAACTGGTGAAAGAGGTTGTTCCTTGGAATTGGGAGAGAGGGTGGGGAGTTGTAGGACAGGAGACGGTTGCTTTTTGTTCTAAGTTCTTTGGTGGAATTTATATTAAAAAAAATACATGCTGGTATTTGTTAGATTAAAAACAATGAAGCTATTAACTTGGCCAAAAACTGATAAACAAAATTGGAATTACTGAGTTCCAATTTTAATTCTGACTAGCATCCATGATTTTGGGCAAGCTATTTGGAGTCTCTAAACTTAATTTCCTTTCTTAAAAAAGGGGTGATAATAGTAAATTCTCATAGGTTCTTTTGGGAAATAGATGTGCATAAACATCATTTAGCACAGTACCCAGCATATTTGCATGAATAAATGTTAGGCATTATAATGTCATTATAATCATACAGACAATAGATTGGAGACCAAATTCCTGATGAATAACTTGGGAGCAACCGGCCTGAGCTGACTCATTCCCCTGCCCATAAATACTTGAAAAAGGCATGGTCACACTGGTTAAAGTTTGGCATCTTTATTAATTCATCTCTCAGGTGAATTATTCAGTCTAATCTGATCTTGAAGTCATAACTTAACTCTATGATGAGTGCAATGAATAAAGTCATACTGCCATGGAAAACTTACCTGTGAACTTAGCACTGATAAAATCCTGACCTGGACAGGCCAGTACATCATAATTATTGGTTTCCAGCTCCAGAGCAACTTGGCACATCAACACAAAAATATACCCATAGAATGAGCCTGGGCAAGGGCGGAGAGAGCCGGAGGCTGCCCACGTGGACTTTGATGGTGTATGTCAGGGCTGAGGTCGGGAAAGCCTTCCAAGTCTGTGTTGCGAGTGTGTGCATTGCAAGTGTCTGCAAGTGTCATGGCAGGCAGACCCTTAGGTGGTCCCTGCAGTTCCTGGCCCCTGGTGGTCATGCCCTGAACAGCCTTGTCCCCATGAGTGTGGGCAGGACCTGTGACATGGTTCTAACCAACAGAATATGGCCATGGGGAAGGAATTTGGAAGATGTTTTTAAGGTCCCAAATCAGTGCATTTTGAGTTAATCAAAAGGGGGATTATCCTGGGTAGGCCTGGCTCGATCATGTGAAATCCCTTACGAGGGGGAGGGACTGGGCCCTCTCTGAGGCTTAATAACAAGGTAAATTGTGTGAATGTGAAGGTACTTGATAACATGAGCAGCCCTCTGGGAGATGGCCCTGTGGCGGCATCTGTGGTCAGCCCTGACGACTTGAGGGCAGTCACATAACATTTCATGGGAACGAAGATCAAAAGAGGGAACTGGCCAATAAGGATGAAAGTGCCGCCAAGAAACAAGGAGCAATAATTCTGGAAGTGAAATGAAAATCTAATGGGAATGGAGTCATAGCAGAAAGCTGACTGTGGACCTGCGGACATGGTCCTCCTCAGTCAAGATGGTGGCAGTGATGAAAAGGACGAAGCTGTCCCAGAGGAGGTAACACTGGAAAAAAAGACACTGATGTGGAAGGAACTCTGGGAGAGATTTCGCGACATTGAAGGCACTCATGATAAAAAGTTGGAGGCTTATCCAAATTTAGACAAGACTATGACAATTCGCCAGAACACAGAAAGGATGCTCACTCCATATTGTAAGTTATATGATGAATCAAAGAAGACGAGCACTGTTCAAACAACTCTTTACAAGACTGTATTGTACAGAGAAGATCCACTTTAATTCTCTAAATTTCGAGTGCTTTGAATTACTGTATACTAAATAAATATTTGACTATATTTTGTCATGTCCCTCTATGTTTGAAACTGAAGAGCAATGTTTTGAAATGTAAATCATGGTACAAATGTCATTTGTGTTCACCGATTATCAAGATCGCATGCAGTCTTGGCTGGCACAGTCATCTTTAAAGTCATGTGCCACTGCGCATAGGGAACTCGGCCTGTAAAGTTGACTCACTCCCAGCCCCTTCCTTTCTTCAACAATGACACGGGGTCACCCATTCCAGAACGGGCGCGCCATGTTTGGCAGGACTGCGCCAGTAACGTTTCCCATCGTACCCTGCTTCCAGCACCTAGCACAGTATTTGCCCAGGTTAGGGAGTTGTTCATGGCTATTTGAATGAATGAAGAGACATATCCGGCCTCTTTAAGTGGATGACAGAAAAGGCTCACTTAGTGAAAGGGCGACAGGTACAAAGGGTACTAATCAAAATGAAAACAGGAGAAACATGACTTGGTTGGAAGTTACCAAGAAGGCTTGGCTTCCTGAATCCCAAAGCTAAGTCTGCCTAACATTATGGATGATGAGGCCACAAATGGCACAGACATGTGGTCCGGACCGTGCAGTGGAAAATGAGAATTAACAGGTACAATGAGAAAAAAAAAAAACAACCTTCAGTGCTTTGGAATGAATGTGTAACAGAAAATTGAGATGCAATTATAAACGTGGAGGGAAGATTAGAGCCAGTTCAGCTGCAGGCAGCAGGTTAATTTCAAGTTGAATGGCGAAATAAACTACTTGGGATAAGCTACTGGGCTATCTACTGCTCTCAGAGATGCAGGATTGAACTCGTTCCATTATTCTGTGCAGAAGTGTTTGATAAAGACACGGATTGCTCTTCCATGGCTTTTCTATGGGTAGAGTTGGAACTTAAAGCCTGGGAGCAGTAGGCCAGGAATAGGTGAAATAACTAAAACGTACCCAACATCTGTGGTTCAGGTTGTTAGGAAGGGGAATTCAGTTTAAAAGGGAGGATTCTGACTCTTTGATCTTTCAAAGCTGAAGAACTATTTCTGCAATCTGACTTTAAAGGAAGATTTGGGATTGTTATAAAGAGAAAGCTTTGTCATCATTTTCGGCTGCCAGAGGGTAAATTAGCCTAAAATTCATGAAGCCAAACTGAAAACTAGTCTCACACAGAGACACACACACACGACTATGTATTCAAACACCTCCCCTACATGTCTCTATACCCAAACCTCTAGACATCGAAACTCCCACCCCACCCCTGCAAACTTGACCACTTTCCAAGCAGACACAAAATCAAGGCAGAGAGAAACAATGTGATATCCTTGCATTTGATCCCTGTGCAGGTTTCTAAATGTTTGCAACTGATAGGAATCACCTACACATAGCTGACCATAGCTGATTTTGCTTTTTTTCCATTTCAAAAACAATTAATACAACGATGAATAGAGGTAACCAATGACAGACAGCAAACTTCTCCCAAGTCAAGAAAAATCCAGGTGGAATGGAGTGACATCCTGAGTGGCTCAGAATTCACACTGAGAAAAATAACTGCCATTTAGAAATGTATGTAACAGGAACACAAACAAATGAAGATTGTCTTTCCTAAGATAAGTCATAATGAAAGATGAAATTCAGAGCAAAAGGAATTGATCCGTTGTAGTGCGGCTGTAGCTGAGCATTTCATTATTGTGTCTTTCTTTCCTGGAAAAATAATTGATTTTGTGATTAGACTAATTCCAGCTCTGCCTAGGAGTCTGCGTTCATGTTAGTGTCTGAGGCAATTGCATTAGTTGTCGGATTGACTATAAGCGTAATGCTGTGGTGGCCGTTCATCTGAGTATTGTCTTTCTGCATGTCAATCATAACCCTTCTAGCCATTTCTCTTACATAAAATCTGGTGCAGCTGAGACTCAAACAGAGGGCAAATGTGGTCAGAACAACTTGCTAAGTCAAAAGTTAAAGTCATGAACACATACAATAACATTAGTATCTAGAAAGTTGAAAACAGATGCCCTAAATTGTTGATAATGACTATCTTTGGCCTTGGGTTTATAGGAATTTTCACTTTGTTCATCATTTATTTCTGTAACATTTACTTGATAATATTAGGGAATTATTAAGTTTTAAAAGTGTGAAAATGGCATTGTGTTTAAAAGTTCTTATCTCTAGGAAGTTCTTCCGGAAATATTCATGGATTAGATACTATGAGGTCTGAGATTTGCTAATACACACAGTGTGGAAGGAGATGCGTAGAAATAGAGAAAATGTTAGACATGAATTGGTATGTGATGAGTACATGTTGATTCATTCTATCATTGTGTCTATTTTTGTGTACACTTCAAAGTCTTATGATAAAAATAATATAATTTAATAAAAGTGTTAGGTGAGACACTTAGAAAATTAGGCTGGGGAGTAAATGTAAAGAACCTCGAGTACAAGGAATTTTTATTCTCTAGTTCAATGGTCTCCAAACTTTAGTCAATGAAACCCTGCCTGCGACACTCTTTTTGCATACATCCACCAGGCATATGCTTGTTAATTAATTTATTTATTTCAAATGATGTACATATACCACAGTACTATTATGCCATTATAAAACATACGCAAACATAAAAAAGGTCAGATAAAAATAAATACAAGTATCATTCTAATGTTCTTCCTAGACTCCAGCAGGTGTGGGCCCTGCTTAGGAACCCCATGTTTAGTGAATGGGCGGCCCTTCAGGTTTTCTAAGTAGCAAAGAGTTTGTTTATAAGAAACAGAAACTTATTGAAGCACCCATAACGGGACATTGATTAGAAAGACCCAGAAGTATTTCACTGAGGCCTCTCGAACTGAAATGGACGAAGAAGCTGTTCCAACTGGATGTGTGATTTGAACAAGGATCATCACTTCCTTGTACATTTCTTTTATACATATGCAATACACATAATGTATTCCGCACATAGGGCCAGGATACAATATGCATATAAAACAAACATCTCCACATATTATCTTGGGCAATATATTTAACACAATGATTATGATGATAATAATATCTAACATTAATTAATCTGCCAGGTGTTATAGTAAGAACTTTACATACATCATTTGACTTAGAACTCATGACAACCCTATGAGACATAGAAAAAAAAATCCATTGGCTGTCCCAAGACAAAAGCGCTAGAAAATGGCAGAGTCCAAACTTAAATCAAGAGGTTTCTGACCTCAACCCCAATGTCCTCAATGACTAAACCATATTGCCTCCATAGGGAATCAACGGCAGTGTCCAAACCATAAGATTGTTGTGATGACTGAACGAGATAATATATGAGATATGTTTAGCACATTGGCTGACATAGAACACACATCCTGTTAATGTTAGTATTTTAGTACAGAGAATATTTACCAAAAATTTCCACAGTAAACAGCATTAATATTTCTCAATATCAAACACCAATATTTAGAATTGTAATAAAATAATGTTTTATCATTTAAACATTATTTTTAATAACACATGTCTAAACTCCTTTTGTACGCTACCATCTACGACTATGTGTGACTTTTGTTACGGAGTCTCTGTGGAATGACTGATGAGACGTAGTGACTGCAGATTGCATTATTCCTCCTGCCCAGTAGGCTACAAAAATGGAAATATTTGTACTTGGCACACTGCTGTCATATTTTAAGGAGCCACGTACATTAATAGGAATGCATGTAGCCTGAGCACTAAATGACCCATGAAGCATATATGTACATGTCAATTTTATTGTACAATTGCAGAGTTCGTATTCTTTTGCTTTGACCGAAAGATACATTTTGAGAGAGACGACAGTTCTGAAAACTTCTTTGCATTCCATCAGTTTTACCTAAAGTGGTCAAACTGACCACTTCTGTTTTTCCTTTTTTTGTTGTTTAGCTTTGATATTTCTATAAGCCAATTTAGATCATTTAATAAACACTTAATTGTTTATTTAATCATGGCCTCTATATTAGAGGAGCCATCTCTCCCTGATTTTGCGAACATTGTGGATGTGAAAGTCTGTCCCAGTGTTAGGCTGTAATTCCAAGTGGGGTTGGAAGCACTGGCCCCGGTAGAGTAGGTGCGGCATGAAGCAGTGTGATGCTAAGTGCTACGATCTGAGATGTGGCTCAGGCTGGTGTGCAGTCTGCTTTATGGGACTGGATCTGCACTTACTTTCAATGATCATCAACTGTTCACTTTTTATAATTTTGCAAATACTTTACTAAATGTTCTGTCACTCTTAAGAGAATTCTAAGTCTCATGGTCGAGTTGGGGGGTGGATGATGTCTTTGGTTTACATATTTTGACATTTAGTCAAAGCAGATCTCTCTTTTCATTAAAAAATTTAATTTTGGTAGTAATTCTTTCATTTGATGCAATTAGATAATCTATAGCTAGGTATTACTCAGGGACCTGCCCATCATTCCTTCTGTTCTTCTATTTGGGAAGTATTTTAACTCTAGGAACATCATGAAGAGCATTTGTGTTGACACAATAGAATCCACTCCCACCCATTTTAACTCAAATGGAATAAGCCAAAATGAAACATATGGGATTCTTGGAAGAAAGCATCAGATAACCAAACACTATGGGCAAAAAATTAATTTATTATATATATCCTCTAATAATTCATAATAGCTTCTTGAATTTTAAATGTCTTTTTGCTAGTTCCAATGCTTAAAAATCATAATTTTAAAACATAAGTATTGTTTTATATACACTGTGATTTTCTCTTTCTATTTTTTTTAGTCCTAGATATGAATGATATGGTCTCCAAGTATCTGCTTGGAAGGATAGGGAATAGGATTCATTGTTTTGGTCTAACATGGTAAAATTTAAAATCTCACATCATATACCCCAAGTTTCGACTATATGAAAAATAGCCAAATGTCATCACTTTCTTGTATATTTCTTTTACATGTATATACGTATAATATAAACAGAGTACATCTGATTAGTACATCTCAACATTTCACCAATGTGACTTTTATCTCCTATCTTATACAAAATAACAAAATATACAGGGAGAAGAAAGGAGACATCTGTTCATTGTACACAGAAAGTAAATAAAAGTTCATGTATGGCTTTGCAAAGGTAGATTATGACGTGACTTTCAGACTTTATTTATTTAAAAGCATCTTCAGAGAACGTGTTAGTGTGCTTACGAGAGCGGCCATGGTGGTTGACTGTCGCGTTGAGAGTCCAACACTGGGATCCCCAGTGGTCTTTCCAGTGGCTGCCTCAGCAGCTTTCAGGAGACAAATGTAGTTTATGACCACTTCATCGATCTTCGCTACAATTTCCTGCCGCTGTGTTTCTGAGTTCACGACTTTAACTAATCGCATGCAAGCTTCTGTTAGGCAACAGAGCACTTGAAAGCTGGAAGTCATCGCTAGGAGCATCTCCTCTGGGCTCTTCTCGACCATCGCCATTTTCCTACAGGCACTTCCCAATTGTCTGGAGTCAATGGATAACAGTTGCTTGTACTGAGAAAGTGTAAGGTCATACGCTTCGGGGCGTGACTCCTCTCTCTTCCCCTTGGTTGCCCTGACAAGGCAGAGCAGCTCATTGGCATCATTTTGGGCTGCGAGGAACCCATCGGGCATTGCATATGTACTCTGCTTCAGGGCATTTATTCTTGCGATCCGGGCATCAAAAGCCAGGTTGCTGAAGTCCATGTCATCTGGACTACTCAGGTCTTCTGCCCAGACCTTCAGCACTGAAACTCTGGACAGCGCCACTCCTTGCCTCTGAATCCCAACAGCCAGGGGCGGGCCGGTGGGTTCAGGCATGGCTTCAGTCACCTGTGGTGGAAAGAGGCAAGAGATCCGACGGGTGGGCTCTCCTTCCTCTTCATCCTCCTCATCTTCATCCTGCCCTCGGTTCAGAAAGCAGTAGCGGAAAGGTCCCCGGCATCTCCAATTGCTGCCCTCCAGCTTCCGCAAGGGTAATGTCTTATATAGCTTTGAGTCTTTGTGAGCCACTGGGGATCTTTTGTGAAACTTCCCGTCAGAGCTAAAGTGCATGGAGCTTTGGGAAAAACTTTTGGTAAGCTTCTTCCCCAGTGGAAGTTCTGCTCGCCTTTCTGAACTGGCCTCCTGTGCATCTGTGATACCTGGACACTTGAAGCTGACTGCACCCTTGCTTCTCTCTCGGAAGGTCTCCAAACCTACACACTCTGAGAGGACACTGCTGCTACTTCTCAGAGCCCTCTGGCTGGGGGCTGTCCCATGGCTCTCCCCTCTCAGATCCAGTGGCTGCCAGCTCACAGCCTCTCCGTAGGCCTGGTATGCTTGGGAGACATCAGTGGGGTCTTGATTTGGAATTGGCACTTTCGATTCCGAGTGAATGTTTGATGGTAGCAGGATGGGATCAGCTTCAGGATATTGAGACCAAACTGAAGGCATGCTTCCTCGTCTCTCCTTCCCAGACTCTGTCAAAGCTACACTAGGGGTAGTAGAAAAACAGAGAGAATCATTAAACATTTCATGGATGGTCAATTTCACTACATCTCTCTGTGATGTCTGTTGTTTCCCAAGGACGCATTCCAGAAGGGCTGCCATTTGTCAGGGTCACCCCACTTTCTAAAGACCGCCTCCTGAGATCACATGACAGATTTCCACTTCAATGCATTTCAAAAAATACTGTAACCTGTTATTTCTTAAACTGCCAATTCATTTGGAATTGTCTAGAAATCCCCAATGTTTTCAGGGAGACAATGGAATTACATGACTTGCCTTGCTCCCAAGCATTAATCTGTCAAAGCTTAGACACATTATTAGAAAACACACATCCTACATGTAGATTATTTAAACATACTTATGACACTTAAGTTTTATTTCAAGGGAGTTAGGTTAATCCTGGTATCAGTTAATCTTTTTATAAATAAGCAGCCTAATTTAATTAATGCTAATTAAACTACCTTGCCTTTAAAGAGGACCCCATGAAGTTTTCCAGGTATAGGGTATGAAGTGGAGACACTGGGAAAATTACTCAACTTTCCTCAAAAAAGCTGTCATGTAAGAAAATCTCCATTTCACAGAATTTTTGTGAGAAGCAAGGGGTAAGTTAGGTGAAAGCTCCCTGCCAACTGCAAAGGATCAAACGGTGTGCTTTAATTAGCTTAGAGGTAAAGATACTTAGTTGACTGATGAGTTACGTAGCATTTATAGGTGGGTTTCCCACAGCAGGTTAAGCCAGTGGTGGGTTTTGAGAAGGTAGACAATCTTAAAAGAGTAGGAATAGAAATTGCCCAATGTGCGATCTCATTAACATCATTGGTCTATATGGAAAACACAGTACTGATGACATACTTTCAAATTGGAAAGTATGAAAGAGCATCAGCTGTTGTCACATGATGGCTGGCCAAGTAGATTGGTGAAAGGAATAAGTGCCCACTGGGTGGTGGGGGGAGGGTAGGATGGTGAAGCAGGCATAGAAGGTGGCTGTGTTCTTGTTTCTACCTATGTCTATGTGTTACCATTTTGGGGAAAATATAGCAGCTCATCAGGCACACTCCCCAAACTTTCCTGATGCTGAGGTATGCCAAATACTTCCAAATACTCCTCTACGAGAGCCTTATAGATTCAAGAAGAATCTGTAAGTATTGCTGAAAGGCAAAGGATCTTCCCTTAGCCCCTCCAATCTCCCTGAAACTCTGCTCTATGATCCTTCCTTGCCTCTCAAAAATGAAATGGCAAAATTAGAAATGTAATGTCTTAAAGAAATCAAACCATTTTGTGACTCTAAGCAATACTATCTTGTAACTAAAAGTCACACTGGGTACTGCTAAAAGTCTACATTTAGAATTAAAAAGAAAACATCGCTCCATCAGATTCTAAAAGTAAGAAGAGAGCAAGATTGTAAAGAGTAAATGACATTGTCACCATTATCTCGGATCTGGAAGCTTTGTTATTTTTTTAAACACTGAGGGATCAATGGTTGATACTTAGCCCGGCCACAGCCCTGCAGCCTTTTTCAAGATTCTAACTTTTACTTTGCTTCCAGATTTTATATTTTTTTAGGTTTCTTGTGAATTTGCTTTACATGAGCCCAGTGTATAAGGCAAAGTACTAAATCCCTCATTGCTGTACCTGTGGTTTCCTTAATCTTGGGGAGTCGATGACATCCATCTCTCAAAGTGCCGAACAGGGGTTCGGCATTAATGGCTGTGTGCAGAGCAGGCACTGTCATCCGTGGACACACCCCTTCTGTCTGTGGATGTGATTCCTTGAAGGGGGCCCCATGGCTGGGAAGCCCAGTGGCCCTCTCCTCTGGAGGAACGTAAGTCACGCCTTTCCCCGATGTCTCAGGAATCAAGTGCTTCCCCATGGAGGGGCAGAGTGGGGACTCCACAGGCGTGGCGCACGTGCTGCTGCTGCTGCCTGTGCCACAGCCCGCATCCACCGAAGAGCCTTGAGAGCTCTGCAGAGAAAAATGGCCCTCGCTTTGTAATGATGACATCCGCTTGGCTAAGTGGTAGTCACAAAGATGGGCCACACTCTCTTCTGCCCCAGGAAGCTTGGAAGGGTGGTCACAGGTAGACGGGTCAGTGTCCTCTGGGTTATCTAAGTCTTTGGCTGAAGAGACACAGGTCACGTCAGTTAAGAAGTGGTCCCGTTGGCCAAGTCCTGAAACCTCATTGGCTTCCCCACTGGGGGCCCCTTCATCCTTCCCTTCGGCCTCCCTTGTCCCCAGACCAGAAGCTCTTGGAAAGAGTGTCCCTGTTGCTGCTTCCAATCCACTTTTTTCAGCCGCCCCGCCCTCAGCGGCCACATACCATCTTTGGCTGTCCTTGCGAAAGGCAGTTCTCTCCAGGTTCAAAGTGCTTAGGTGTTGACTGTCCCTTGAAGACATGGTACCAAATTTACCTTTGGCATCTTCCTCTGCCTCAGCTTTTTTGGTCCCCTGCTGCTTTTTCCCTGGTACGTTCCCCATAGGGGGTGCTTTGCCCTCCCCATCAGCCAGCTTGCTTTTCCTTTTGCTGGTGCAGGAATACGCCACTGACCCCATGTGCAGTTTGCTAAAATAGTCAGTGACCGACTTGGTCTCCATTGTTTCGGGCTCCATCTCCATGTGGTCTGAGTGAAGTATCTGCTTGGAAGGCACGACTTTGGGTGGGAGGTCAGTCACTGGACGGGTGGCCAGAGTGTGGGAGGACTTGGGGGGCAAGCCCCCGGCAGGGGTTTTGGAGGCGGAGAATTCTGTCTGCTCTTCTGTCAGGGGCTGGTAGCCTTCATGAGTGGCCAAGAACATGCGGGAGAGGTTTTCTGACTGCTTCTGTGCTGTGGCCAGTTCAGAACTCTCAGTCATTTCAGAAGAGTTAGTTTCATTGCCTGAGTCTGAGGAAGACTCGGGACTATAAGCCCTCAAGATGGCTACACCTGCATGCCGTAAAAAACAAGAACCGATTAATGGATGCATCAGAGGCACTAGGAGACATGTATGAAAATGGGACTCATTATTATGACTAACAACAGAGCAAAACAAGGTTTTCCCTTTTCAGTAAGGACTCTGAGTTTATTGCATAGTTGTTCCAGAAATGAGGGGAAAACGTGCCACATGTTTAAAAAAAAATAACAAAGGAAACCACAGACACAAAAAAGCCACGATGGTAGTTGCTGCACATTTATGAAATGGGACATGCGTGAAATGAGAGAATACAACATAATAGGACTCCAAGGGCAAATGGCTTGATGGGATGAGTGATATGGTTATCAGTGAATAAATGTAACAATCGTGAAAGAACCTGAATTGTTACTGGTCTGCTGTTCTTCTGACACGGACAGAGCTTCCAGCGGGGAAACGATGGTGTTATCCAGTCCCTTGTCACACGTCCCCTCAGTGCTGGTGGGCACAGCGTCAATGAGGGACACGGGGATCTCGTCATTTTGCAGGCTACTGCCTGGCTCCTTGTCCTCGAGGAAGGAAGCCGTCTGGCTCTGAGCGTCCTCCTCATCTGAACTATCTCTAAAGCCAGGTGGGGGTGCGGCGATAGCCATGTTCAAGGAACGAAGCAGGAAGTCATCCTCATTGTCGTTTCCTTCCGGAGGGGGCAGGGATGTGAGGTCAATGATGTCATCACTTGACCCAGACAGATTGAGGAGGGCTGGCTGGTTCACGTCTCCCACCATGAGGTCCTCCTCACAGCTCACCTCGTCCTCATCTTCTGCATCATCAGTGTTTTCTGCATAGCAAATATCACGCAGCAGGGGTTCCTCTATCCCCTGGGTGGCCTCGAAGTTCTTCACGTCACCTATGTTTGCATAAACAGAATGTTCCACAAATTGGATGTTGTCTGCGTCTGGAGTGAGTTCCAGGCTCTTCCTGTCATTGGCACTGCTCATGTAGACGTGTGACTGCTTCTCCAGGAGCTCCGGACTCTCGTCCAGTAGCCTCTCGTAGCTGAGAGTCGGGGGATTGATCCCATCGTCCATGGCAAGATCTCCAAAAATAAAGGACACTTTAGCTCCTCTCGGAGACTCCTGTGCTTTCTTTAGAGTTTCTGGTCCCGAGAAGGTCAACAAAGAGCGCTGAGCGAGACTTCTGTAGTCTGCCTCACACACAGCATCTCCTGGCTGAGCCAGCTGTTGGTTGAGTTCATCCGAATTATAGGTGTTGGCCATGTACAAGTGCCGGTGGTCTTTTGGACACGAGGTGCCATCCGAGATCTCCACCGTCTTCTGTTTGGAGTCTATATATGTTATCTGGGCTTCTTGTTCCCCTTCGCCAATAAAGGTGGTCATTTGGGGTACACAGTTCCAATCAGGGCCGAGGACGTTGTGCTTTCCTTTATTTTCAGTCCCTAAAGAGAAAGAATCATGCAAAGACACATTACAGTGCTTTCTGGTTTGGGGGGGGTGCTCATCTCTGGTTCTTAATTTAATGACCTGTAGCACCACGTTGGTAAAAACAGGGTTATTCAGCTCTCCAAATGTGGTAGTGGTTGATTTAGGCTTTGGGTGTAAGGACTTCTTGGTTGGGAGAACTGACATTAACTGAATTGCTATTGTAGAAAATGTAATTGCTATTTAATAAAATAGACGGTAATACCATCTGAAAGTAGAGAACTGTAGCTTAATTCCATCTGACCCTCGGTTCTATTATTAAAAGACCTCACTTACATCTATGAATGTGAATATGAAACATGCCTTTTAAAATCCTTAAAGGTGGTTGGTAGTCCAACAGGCTCTTATTCCAGAATATAGATTGCCCCTTACTTTGTAAAGCAACAGCTAACAATGCCCACTTTGTAGAGAGAGATGTGGGACTTTTTTCTCATTGAGCTAAGAGAAAGTCAAGGATCTACATATTTCTACCACTTATTTTAGAAGATATTGTAATGATCATGTAATACTATAATAAAACATATCAATATAATAATGAATATTGGAATGATAGCACAAATACCTCTATCTTCAGCTCTTTATATCCTAGTGGATGTTTATATACATCCTTAGAGCCTTCAGAGGAAGCGCGGCCCTACCAACACCTAGGTTTTCAACCTATAGCTTCCAAAACTGTGCAAGAATAAGTTTCTGTTATGTTAAGCCCCCAAATTTATAGTAATTTGTTACAGAGCCCTAAGAAACTAATATAATGTGCATGGCTGAGTTCCAATAAAACTTTATCTACAAGAGCAAGATTTGGCCCATGGGCCATAGTTTGCCAACTCCAGGATTAAACTGACAAGAAAACTGAATTGGTCAGCAGGCTACAAGCAAGTTAAGAGATACTTACTGAGACCCTTGTAAGACCCAGAGATGTATAAATATGTGGGTTTGGGGATTTTGAAAGTACTTCAGGTTAATTTTCAAGATATAGAAGAATAAATGTGGGATCACTGTTCTTTGTTAGAAATCTTGACTAAGGTCTTTGATCAATTTGAGATAAGAAGAAAATACACAGTCAGTCTTGGCTTCCTTCCCAAAAGTGGACTGATTTGGCTTCTGGAATGATTTTGGAGACACGGGAGGATGTGGACTGGGAATTAGCATCTATACTGTGGTCCAGTCTCTTATAGAGCAGGAGGAAAGAATGGAGTAGGCATGAACTGACCTAAATAGACCTCACTGTCTACAGTTCTTGAGTCTCAGGAGGTCTTTTGGGAGTTTCTACAGAGAAAACAAGACTTTCCACCATTAGAGGATACTAAGCCTTGGGCTGCTGCTCAGCTTGGGTCAACCAGTTGCTCATTGGAGTACGTCATCTCTCTCCCTTGTCCCTCCTTCTTACGCACACATGTGCACGCATGCGT
This sequence comes from Micronycteris hirsuta, assembly GCA_004026765.1. Taxonomy (NCBI): domain Eukaryota; kingdom Metazoa; phylum Chordata; class Mammalia; order Chiroptera; family Phyllostomidae; genus Micronycteris; species Micronycteris hirsuta. Next base: position 44,800 of record PVJI01013708.1, read on the forward strand.
GCTCTCTCACCTCAGTCTCTCTCTCTCACCTCAGTCTCTCTCTCTCTGAAAGTGGAGAAAGATATTTGGAACATGTGCCTTCTCACTCATTCTCACTGTAGAACTGGGAGAAATTAATGAAAGGTTGAAGTTCCATTCTTTCCCCATGGTGATCATACTCTTCAGAACTAAGTTTTTGCCTCTTGAATTTTATTAAACGTTACATTGTGAGTCATTACAAAGAGGACACGATCTAGGCTGTTATCACTGTAACCATTTTTAGAGTGGTAGGTTTGGTTTCCTTCATGCATCTACACAATGTTAACAATCCATGGGGAAAGGTTTTATGTTCCAGATAAACTTTAAGGTTTGAAAATAAAAAGCCAAAAACCGGTTTTCCAATGTTAAAGGAGAGTGTTAAATTGCTGAACTGGTGTTTGAAATTTCAGAGGTCAGTGTTAAATTGCTCCAAACCTCCTAGCTCAGTGAAAATGTGGTCATAAAAATGTTCCCCACCAAACCCAGCACGTACTCACCATGTTCTTTTCGTTCCTTCCCATTTATTTCTAATCATTGTGTCTTTCAGGGCCTTTCTTTGCCTTGTGTCTGTCTTCCACTCCTTCCTGTGTTTCTGTTACTTTTCATTCTGAAGTTTTCCTATTTCTGATTTCTTTTCCCACTACCAATTATGAGTAGAACTATCGGGCCTCGTTTTAGGTGTGGTCCATCTATATTTTTTCCTAATCCTTACCTTGCAAGCTAGGTTTTTAATCCCAGTTCTACAAATAAAAAGCCCCAAATGTAGAGAATTTTTTTTAAAAACAGGCACTTCGAGGTGGGGTTGGATTAAATCTAGTCGAGGTTGCCTTCTGGCACGCCTTGTCCATCTCTCTCCTCCCTGGTTTCCCTTTATCCCATGACGATGGTTGCTGCCATTTAACCAGCTGTCACCATAAACAGCATGCAAGTCTTTCTTTGTGTGTCTGGTCACACATCACAATATATTTATGGACTAATCATTTATATTTTTTGCTAAGTTTAAAAGCAAGATTTCCCTCTCCTTCTTTTTCTTCCCCCTCTTTTCTCTCAGGAGCACCGATGGTGGAATTTGTTCATAAGATTTTCCCTTTCTTCGAACAGAAAGCCTCATTATGGAAGCCGTGATTAGACTTTTTCATGGGTCACTAGCTTTGGCTTCAAGCGTTGTATCTGTCCCTCAGCCACATTTACAGTGTCTACTGTAGACAGAGACAATGTCAATGTGAAGACAAAAGGTCTAAACAAATGGAAACCACCCACCCTGAGAAAAACTATCAACTCAGCATTTGCAGGCCTCCTTGCCCTCACTTCGGGGCTATTTCGTCCGGTCAAGTGGCTGGATCGAATTATTTGAAATCTTTCCTATTGCAAAGCTCCCAATACAGAGCTAAGATGGCTGTCAGGGTCCCTTCTAAAGCCCCCAATCCAAGTGCTGGGCGCTACCCAAGTCGTCCTGTTGGGAGAGTTCCCAGATCCCAGAGGTAAGTCTGATGCAGGAGAGCCCCAGGTGGCTGGACCTACGGCACCCTAAGGAGGGACAAGGCCTAAAGCTGGGGGCTCACACTTCCTACTGGGCACTCCACTGTTTGCTCTCTGCGTCCTGACTGCTGTGAGTGAGACATTAAAACCCAGCCACAAAGACTGCCGTTCACTCCCTCACAGTCATTACACCACCGCCTTTGAAACACATACTCTGGCATTTCCAAGTGAGGTGTAACATGTGGTGAAAATATTTTCCTAGAAAAAAATTAGACCATATCAGATGTCTTTGAAGGCTTTTGTGTTAAATTTGAACAGTGGATTTTTTATGCTTATCATTTTAACTTTTCAAGAAAGAGCCTTATTATTTTTGTCGGGTGGGGTGGGGGGAGTCAGTGCTTCGTGAGTTTAGGAAGAGAATACCTGTTTCCTGTGTCCCTGCGTTTTTCTTGTCGGCCATGTTGAATATGGACCTCCGGGAGTCCACCAGGAGCCTGTAATATCCAGCAGTCAAGCAGGCCAGGTTCA
>PVJI01013709.1:0-46813 GCA_004026765.1 Micronycteris hirsuta
TCATGTAGATGTAGAAGGAGGAGAATTTTATAGTCTAAACTCTCCAGTGAATTGTAAGCAAACAAACACTGATGGTAGCTGGCGATCTGCCATTGATGATGGATAAGTGCCTGGTTCCAAGTTTCCTTAACTTTACATACAAACTCCCACATTTTATTCTCTATGGGGATCTGAAACTGGGGGTAGTGATAGGACAAACAGAGTGAAGAAATCAAGGTTGTGGGGTCAGAAAAGGGAAGGGGAGTCGATAACTGATCTTGAAATTTCAGGTCTATAGCTAGATCTGCAGTTGTATTTGGAAGGAAGAAAGAAGAAGGGACAAAAAATGGCCTGTAACAGATTAAAGGGGAGCACAGCTTTATTGTGGACAGAGTTCCATTGCATTGACGTACTCTAAATATAAACCACTGGAACTGTGGAAGTTACTGGAAACAACATTTCCCAGTCCCTAAGTATTCCAGAGGTACATTAGTGACCAGAGATATTGAATACTATATATCTTTTGACTTTTCTAGTGCTGGGAAGTTGAGATTTCATCGACTGCCCAAAGCACCAGTAGTAAAAGGTTCCTTGTGGGAAGATCACACCTTCACACTCATCTTTATGCATTCTTCACAGTCTGAGACAATATATTGGGAAGTTGATGACCTTAATAAATAATGATTACACTCAAGCTCTGTCATTTTGCTATTTTATATGCTTCGAAGTTCAGAGCTTAAGAGTTTTACTTACATTTCTTTCTATCTTTACCTCATTTTTAAGTTTCAAATGCTTCTTTATTAGATAATCACATCTTCTATTAAACACATCTCTTTTGGACTTTTAAGGCCTTCTAACCTTGCTCAGAGATCACCATTCTGTTATCATCAGCTGATGAGCCCTGACTCCGATGTTATGTTCTTATAAAACCTTTCCCTCAGATATTTATGGTGGAAGTCAGTCTTTTGGGGGACTGTGGAAGAATGGTACTACTATGGTTACTTGTATTAATAGTGATAACTTTTAGCCCATTTTATATAAATCAAGTGCAACTGTCAGTGTTTCACCCATGCTGACATGATTCAGCTTTACAACCCAACGAGGAAAGCAATATTGCGCCCATTAACAAAGGCACCCAAGGAGTGACTGAGCTTGCACATACTCCTCAACTGTTCGGTTTGTTTCTTTTACTTCCATCCTTTACCAAGTGATGCTGCAGGATAGAGAGCTATCCCTCATTTCCAAAAATAAACTTCTAATTGTGAGATTTTAGGCTTATAGAAAAAGCACAGGAGGTTCCCATACGTACTACACCCCATTTCCCTTACTGTTAATGTTTTCTGTTACTATAGTGCAACTGTCACATCTAATGATGAATCAATATTTACACCTTAGTTCATGCTTTATTCAGATTTCCATAATTTTTACCTTTTTCTCTTCTAGTATCCCATCCAGCATTCTACACCACATTTAGTCCTCCGGTATCCTTAGACTCCTCTGAACTATGACAGTTTTTCAGTCTTCCCTTCTATTTTTGTGACGTTGACATTTTTGAGGTTTTCTCTTTTTTTTAGAATGTAGAATGTCTTTTGGATTTTAGCTTTGTTTTTCTCATGATTCTCCTGAGGTTACAAATTTTTGGAAAGAATACCATAGAGGTAAAGAGCTAGTCTTACCACATCATATCAAGAGTACCGACTATAAACATGATATTTCACTGTTTATGTTGAAATTGATCACTTGGCAGAGGTGGTGTTTGTCAGGTTTCTACTCTCTAAAGTTACTCTTCGTTCCTCTTTCCTACTCTGCACTTTGGAGTAAAGTCGCCATGCGCACTCTGCAGTTCACAAGTTGAGATGTGCTCCATCTCCTTGACAAAGAGTAACTTGACAAATTTTTGGAATTCTTCATGGGGAATTTGTCTAGTCTTATTTATTTATCTAATCATTTATTTATACTAGTGTGACTCTTTCAACTGGCTTCTGTGTCCACTTGCTATACTTTTGCTGTGTGTTTTTCATGTCCACCTTTTGAAGAAAAAAGGCATATGTATTCTTTCAATTCTTAAATCCCCATTAAGGGGACAATGTTATATTTTTTATGTTTTTTGGTGTCGATAAACAGCAATGTACAAAATAGCACTTAAGTTGAATATTTACCTTCATTTGATGCCTACTGTAGGCATTTAGATGCTGCATTCTGTTACTCTTTCATTTAGACCTTAAGATATGTATGTATTTTATAATCACATAAGTGCGTAATGCTTTAACATGCCGGTCTTTTGCCTGCTATATTTTAAAAGGTATGAATTAAATGGAAAGTGACTCTTACCTTACATAACAAAGAAATTTGCCATTGTCTAGTACTTAGTTAAATTCCTGCCACAATAGTCTTTACAGTGCATCATTTAGAAAAGATTTTGAACTATTCCTAATTTAAGTATAAACTATTTTATTATAATAGATCTTCCTTTTGATACCACTGAATTTCATCCCAGAACATATATATATTATGATCTGTTCATTATATTTTGACAGCAGAAATCAAGTTATTATTTTTGCATCCATTTTCAATTTATTGGTTTTAGTTTTTAGGTTTATGATATTTTTTAATCAAGTCTTATATTTGATTATTTTTTATTTTTTACATTAAGTATAATTTAGCAGCAGAACAAAATATACCTTGTTAAAACAATCACAGTGTTGAAATATAAAATATTCTAATTATATCATAGTTTTATACAGTTTTTGATCATAGTATTTTTACCTTGAGGATGTTTGTGTATATGCAAATTTAGAGGAAAACAATCAGAACATGAATTTCTTTTTATTGTCAAGTACTTTCTGGAATAATATCTATTAACTTAATTCTTTACCAGTGTTCTCTATCACACATTTAAAATCTTTTCAAGGTCAAATGGGGAGTGGAAACAAAACACCATGACTTTCGTCATTTATTAATCACCTACTTAATGTATTCTATGTACCAAGCAGAGTTTTACTTGCATGGGACACAGAAATAAAAAAATCAGGCAAAGTGCCTATTCTTTTTTTTTTAATAATATATATATATATTTAAGATTTTATTTATTTATTTTTAGAGAGAGGGGAAGGGAGGGAGATAGAGAGGGAGAGAAACATCAATGTATGGTTGCTCCTCACATGGCCCTCACTGGGGACCTGGCCTGCAACCCAGGCATGTGCCCTGACTGGGAATCGAACCAGGACGCTTTGGTTCCCAGTCCACGCTCAATCCGCTGAGCTACACCAGCCAGGACCAAAGTGCCTATTCTAAGATGCTTACATATCCGCTACATCAGCACTGTCCAGTAGGGAAATAATCAGGCTTTAAATGTTAGCCACATCAGCAATTTTGTATTTTCTGGTATCCATGTAAAAAAAAGTAAAAACAAAATAGGGGAGATTAATTTTAAAAATATATTTTATTTAACCAAGTATATTAAAAATGTTATTTTAACATATAATAACATAGAGATTAATTAAAGAAATATTTTACATTCTTCCTTTTCCATGCTAAGTTTTTGAGATCTGGTGTCTATTTACACCTAAAGCATATCTCAATTCAGACTAGCCATGGTTAAAACGACCATTAGTCACATATGTATTGGTCAACTCTACTGGTTAACACGGGCCTATACTGTAGACAGCATAATCACAGGTAATTGTAGGAAAAGATAATATATTCTTAGAAGATTTGAAACTGATCTCTTTTACTCCAAGCCATAATAAAATTTGAAATAGAATAGATAGAATATGCATTTTTGATATTCTAACTGTGGTGGGGGAAAATGGAGACAACTGTACTTGAACAACAATTTTTTAAAATGTGGAAAAAAGAAAAACTTAAAAATTTTTGAGTCATTAAATACTTTAGAATGAGAGCAGGAGAAAACCTTTATTATAAATGTTTATAATAATTGGACACCAACAGCACAATTTCTAATTTCTTAAGGAAATTGAAGATAACTATATTTAGTATTGCTCAAAGAGACTGCAAAAATGAATCTACTCCTGAAGGTTCTAATGTGTAAATTTTACTGGTAATTAATGAGGTTGATCTAAAAACTCATAAACGGGTTATTAACCCTAACAGTCCTCCCTCCTAATCAGTTCTACTTGTTATCCCTCCCTCCTCTGTTGCCTTCTGAATCACTCAAATAACCTTGCTTCCTAGAATTGTGTCCTTTATTTACTTCTTAGACAAGGTCAGTAGTTAAATGATTATTAAAATTTTTCTAAATCTTTAAACATTTTACACAATAACCAATGTTTTTTTTTTTAATGCAACTTTGATTCTTTTGTTGAATGGAAAGATTTATGGGAAGTAATGGATGGTGAAAAATCCAGGGCAAAGGTGAGAGGTGAAGGCAAGGACTAATAAAATAAAAACTTGGTCAAAATGTTTTGGTCATAATTCTTATTTTTGAAGTTTAGGTTACCTTCATGGACATCCTTCCTTCATGTATAACAAGAATGCTTTCGGTTTGTTTCCAAACCTCCACATATTGTTAGAGATGATTAGTAAAAACTGTTGCTCAGGAAATTTGTATATGGCTTCATGAATCGTCACCAGAATGAAAAAGAGGAGCTTTTGCTGCTCAATAAATATTGAATTAGCAGACAATATTTAGAATTCAAATGGTTTAAAAGGAATATAGCAGTATTACATATAATGGATATAACAAAAATTATTTGACTAACAACATGCCCAACACTTCTTCCACAGAAATCTGCTGCTCACTATGTGCTAAATTTTTCTCCTCACGCTGCTTAACTATTTGATCATAAGGTTAAGAGAGGGTGCAGGGTGGGAATGGAGGTTGGTTGGAGAGAGCCTTGAGTGTTCCTATCTGCTTGTTAGGGAGTATAGCCTTCCCAGCTTCCTTTGTGAGTTTTTTCTCTCTTTGTACTAATTAGGAAATTGTCCCAAGAATTTTTTCTCTGATTACACTGAGATACATTGCTGTATTTTTACATCTAGGCCATTAATTTAATGTCTTAAGGGAAAAATATTCATCTCCAGAATTTATTTCCTTTCTTCTCTAAACAAGTTAAGTTTGCCTGAATTTTATGACAGAGGGTAATTATTTTTACTTTGGACTGACTCTACCTTAATGTATAACTAAGTTTTTCTTCCTTATTCTTAATTTTACTTCTTAATTGATCATAAGTGTTTAATTTATTAAGCAAGTATGTAGCAAATCTCAAATTTGGTTGGCAGTAAAGAGAAGATTTAAGGAAATCAAGTAATAGTTGTAAAAAAATTAAAAGCACACACATGCACAAAGAATAAGTTATTTTCACACCATTCTCATGCACAGCCTTGAATTTTATGGAAATCATTGTCAGAGGATGGCTCTCAGCCCTAGTTTTCAGAATAGATTCCCGTTTTCTGCACCTGGTCAGGAAGGAGATGGACATGTCCGCCAGCAAAGTTTGGCGCTGATAATGTTCGTAAGGCAACTGAAAATTTGGTGAGAGCTGAATGGTGTTTCGTTAGATCAGCTGAGTAAAAAATATCTGCAAGTATAATATAGTTTGCAGGTAGGAGTTCCACAGAGAGGCTTTAAAACAAAGAATAAATTTGAAATAACATTGAACAGTTTGTTTTCTGAAACTTGTACCCGGTTTTTGATAATTAAAATGTAAGAAAAGTGATTGTATGTATATAGTTATTTCTCTGTACCTTGATATTCTGAGCTACATCTCCGCTGACATTACATTTTCATTCATCACAAAACCATCCACCTATCTTTTTGTACATTTATTTGAGAAACTCTTTTTTGAAAAGTTCAGAGTTGCTATGCTATCTGACTCATGACTAAAGGTGCTATAAAATCGACCTAGAACTCTTCAACTGAGGCAGTTCGTTGTAATTAAGTCTGCTTGTTTGGTAAATTTCTTCACCTAGAGTGCTGAGATCTTGGTGTCATGCTATGAAGGAAATCTGGAAGGAATTGAGGAATAGAAATTTCTGAAATAACTCCTTGGTTCACTGGTGATTAAACTCTAGACTCCATTTCAATTCCTGTCCCCCACTCTTCTCGTTTCTAATATGGAATTGTTTTCTCTGCTATAAAATAAAAATTATTTACTTCCTCAAGTTCTAAAACATTTTGCTGTTTCCTTATGTAAGGGATTTCTAAAGACTTGATCTCAGAACCTATGATATTTTAAGGAGAAAGGATGAAAATATTCCTCCACTGTAGTCTTCTAAACTATCCCTAGTAGCCAGTGTCAGTGTGGCTGACTTTCCATTTATTAGGCTCCCCCCTGGTGTAGCCCCTCACCTACACAGGGACAAGCATGTTTGGGAAAGCTAACCACTCACAAATTCACCTTATAAAAAGGAAACAGCAGTCTCCACCAGTACTCGCAATTCTTCCTTCTGAAAGGAAGGCACCGGCTCATGTTCTCCAAATGATAAATGACTTGATGTCTAGAAATAAATGGTGGTGTTCTATTTCCTAAATGAGAATCAGCCTTCCAATAGTGAGTTATAGGAGCCAACAAACAATAAACAGTATCTCATTTTCCCAGAAGCTGCATCTGTATACATAGTATACATATGTGTACAAGCAGTGCCTCTCAGCTCCAATCTAAACCCTCTATTGACCTTCTTGTGATACTTAAGCTAGACCTTGTAAACATTTCTCCCTAGTTTAACTCTGTAAGACCTTGTCAGTAGAGGACAGTGAAGCACACTACAAGAGAAAGAGTTTCCCTTCCTTGTCCTGGTGTCTTCTATACTTCCTGCTACTACAGCTTGGCCAGTGTAGAGACAGTGTAGAGACTTGGCAGTGGAGGGACACGTCGAGGTAGACACTGAGTGGTACTTGCCACCAAAGAGTTTCAGCATTTCCCCATGAACAACTTCCTGGGGAGCTCCACAGACACCCTAGACAACTTCCCAGCTGAGAGGGTCTTTTGGCAGGCAGGCAGGTCCATGATGAATACTGCTGCTGTCTTGGACAACATAGTGGTAAGTTCAATGGCAGCTCCCCAGGCGGTTTCCAAGCAAGTTTTTTCACCATTCCGGCATTCCAGAGTATAAATTCCTATAGGCAAATCATGGCCTGTGGTACCTTGGTGAGCTGCTTTGTGATCTGTGGGCTACAGCCATACCCTCTGCAATCAAGTCTGGATCTCATCTTTGGGGATGGGGATCCTTCCATCAATTTGCTTCCTCTTGGGTCCTCTGCCTTAGCCCTACAGGTAGAGTAGTAGTTGCTCCCAATATCTGCTGCTCCTTTGTTCTCTAAATTTCTCTGTATCCCCTTGGTAACTAATCTCCTGTTACTAGTTAATAATCACTCGTATTAAGAATTCATTGCTCAAATTGCTCTGTGGTTTCTGCCTCCTGACTTGATGCAGAACGCTATAGTATTTAAGCAAATTTCCACTCCGTAACATCTCCCACAGTTTAATCATCTTAAATAGAAAATACTATCACTATCCCCAAGGACCAAAGGTAATAAATGTGTAAAAAATACGTATAAAGATACACATACATTTTAACATAATGGTTGCCTCTGGGAGTGGAGAGAGAAGAATGATATCAAGAAAGGATTCACAGGGAGTTTTACATTTTTATGTAGTATTTTATGTCTTAAGCCAGGGTAAATACTTTAACATTAAGTAAATGGTTCTTCTACTTATGTAAGTCTGAAAATTTTATACTATATTTTCTGGGGTCTATAATGACTTTATCAATATCCCTAAGGACCAAAGGAGATAAAATTCAGTTAGCTTTGATATCTAGATTCCTACTTCTTGTCATGGCATTAAGCACTTTTTCATATTATCTAACACATTAGCTAATATAAATATAGATAATATAATAAAATACATAGGAGTCATATAGTGACTGTTGAAGTACAGGGTCTTCCTCTAATTTGCTCAAAGATTTTCATGCAGCAAAGAGGTACCTGGAAATCAAAATGTGTGTTTATAGATACTAACTCATACTCCTGGCCATACTACACTTGAATGCTTTCCCCACACATCTTAACTACATTTTCATTTGGTGAGACTGTACATCAAAATGGGACAGAAACAAAATTTCCCCTAAACTTTAAAATATTATTTTACTTGTGATTCATGTTTCTTTTATGCCAAGTTTACCTTTTTATTCATACTTTTCTCTTAGAAGAATAATAAACATGGAGTTCATGTTCTTTCTAACCCCATAGGTCTGGACTAAGTGCCATTTTAAAGCAATACATTGAATGATTTATTTTTATTCCTTGATTGCATTATTGTAACATTATTATAATGTAACTTTCTGTGTGCAGTTTGCCCACACATTGTCCCTGAACCAGGCCATTGCTATTAGTCCCTTTTCATTAGTTCATGATTATAAAATTTGCAATGAGAATTCATTATACTTAACCCTAGGAAATCAATGGACTTTCATCTTGGGTCTGTGCATTTGCATAACTTTTTCTGCTTTGTGGTTTAGCTGATGCTAAATAAGCCATTGAACTTGCATGAGAGATGTTTTCATAAATTGTGGCAATAAATAATATGGAGGCCTAGACAGGCAGTTTGACATTCATTCATTTGTTGTGCACGTGTTGGTGTTAGCATGCGGATATGTAGGTGTTCTCATGTGAAACGGCGAGGGTAAGAGTAGAGAGTTCCTGGGGATGTAGAAGAAGCCATGTTAAGAGTTGCTGCCAATTTGTTTGAAATGAAAACAATTATGATAAAAAATGAGGATCAGTGTTTGATTTAAGGTCTGGCGTAGTGTTGGGGCATTGGCCTAAGGTATTATAATACAATGTTTTGTGCTTGATGCTCTAGGAAGACAAGGGTCCTATTAGTGACAGGCAGCATAGTGTAAGGATTCAAGGCACATATCCTAGAACTCAGGCTGCCTGGATTCAAAGTTGGCCTTTGCTACTTTCTAGCTGACTGACTTTGTGGTTTAAGCTTTCTCTACTTCAAGTTTCTCATCAATAAATTGGGTATAATATTTCATAATAACAGGATTATGTTTTTGAGGATTATTCAAAATTTCTGAACATGCAAACTACTTAGAAAAGTACATATCATGAACAATGTAACTGTTATCATCATCATCACTAGTGATATAGAGTATGTTAGAAGTCAGTACATATAGATATGTTCTGATAAAGGGCTTTATTTTAATTTAATCTAGGTATGTAGAGAAAACCACTATATTTTTAAACTGATAGAAGAATAAAAACACAATTTGGCCTTTGAATGAAAAAAGAATTTAGACATTTTCTGCATTTTTCCTTTCTGCAAAGGAAAAAGAGAGCTTATTCCATATGTTGACAGATGTTCAACTTCAGGAAACTCTTGGCAAATTGGACTTGAGGGAAGGAAGTAAGGACAGAGCCCGAACCTGGCCGAGGCTCGGAGAACAGGAGCAGCACGCACCGACAAGCCTCTCGGACTAACAAGAGAAGTTAAGACCACCTTTCTCTCTGGGGCATGTTTCCCTCTGGCCTTTCATAGCAGATTCAGAGAGACGACCTCAACCAATTTAAAATGATTCCATTTAAGAGCAGTTATTCTAACTTCTGGCAGTGACTGCCAGTGCTGATGTGTTCAATGATTCGACATCCCTTGGAGTGGCATAAACCTCAGGGTTCCCTGTGTTCTTGGCTTGTCTCTGATTCATAACAGCTGTTGGTACAACAGGGAACTGGGTATAAGAATGTTTTACTGTTTTCTTAAAACCTTTTTGCTATGGTAAACATTTTAGTTTATATATACCATCTATACATAGTATGCATATATTACACTTAACATATGTGTAATATTTGATTGTTTCCTTTGCCTTCTAAGAGCTGTAGGAGGGATCATGTGTAATGAGTATAAATATCACATCAGAAGGGAGCTTTTTCAAAACCTCTATAAAAGGAGTTTGTTTTTTTTTTTTTAAACCTCCCACTGGGCAAACTACCATGATTCTTAGCCACTGGATATGTCCAGAAAGAGTCAAATCTGGGAAAATAATGAGATCATTTTAGTAACCCAAGCAATAAAAACTAATAAATTCAATTAAGGAATTAGTAACAAGAGATGAAGAAATAGTAACAAAGGATGACGATTTAGGAGTGAAATTTGAAAGGCTGAGAAGCCTAAAGGGACCTGGAGTGAGGTGTGTGGAGGAAACAGGCATCAACAATGATGCCTGGGATTCTGGCTTAAGCAATAGGGACATGTGCCCAAGTATTTTATCACAACCTTTGCAATCAAAGTCCCACTATGAACAGAAGAAAAATGTTATTAAACCTCTATCGTAAATAGTTGAGTTTCATGTAATTTCTAGAACCACAGCCCACATGAATTCCAAAGTGGAACACAGGGCAATTTACAAGACTCAGGGACCTGGGTCAATGAGGCCAAGCCTATGTACTGTTTGAATTCTAAAACAGTCACCAGTTTTTGATGAGGATCGATGTAGGGAAGCCTGGTAAAACATCCTTCTGGCCTCTACTCTCTGAAGGGTCATCCCAGTTCCAGAGCTCAGCTGAGGCCCTTGCTGCGACTGCATTGTACTTCAACTTCTCACTCTACCCGGTCCTGTTTCCTTCAGTCTCCCAAGGGTGCATTCTGAAAGCACTTGCGAGCAAACTTCCTTCAGGCACGTCTCCATCTCAAAGTCTGCTTCCTGGGAAAACCAACTTGTATATCTCTGCAGCAAGTCCTCGTTTTCTGTCCTTTTAATTTGAGATACCAGCACTATTTCTTAGGCGTCTATCTATGATTTTGCTACCAATGTTCTAATATCTAGAAACATTGGACTTCAGAGGTTTGGTTGAGTGTGTTGTTCTTTCCTCGGATGTTATTAATGGCCCTGCGAAGTTGGTATTAAGGAGTGACACATTTCATGTTAATTTTTTGTAAGTGTGGTATTTAACTGTTGAATCTTGTAACTGGTCTTCAGGTAATTTTGATAATACTATAATCTTATTGGTGAAGTCAGATATGGTTTTAGAACAGAAATAACTATATCTAAATCTTTCTAGTCATGGCAATAATTACATCAAAAATCATCTTGTGTAGTTCTGATGCTATCTGTGAATTAATAGCTAGTTTTATTAATTAAGTCTTAACAAGATGAATATTCTGAGATGTCCCAAATTAAATTACAGCATGCCAGAGGAAGAGGTCAGAGGTTAACCAGTTAACAGAGCTATAAGTGGAAACCAAAAAGGCTGCTCACGTTCCTGAATGCATGCTAACGTTTTGAATGAACTTCTTGGAAACTATCTGAAAAAAATAACCAACTACCAGATGCCCCTGCATCTTGCTTATGCATGAACTTTCCAGACTGTATCCCACAACCAATTGAGAAGTAGGGACCATTTTGTGTTTATAGACTATGCACCTGTCCTAGAACTGCTTGTGCTTCACCTTTTCCTGCAGCCCTTATCGATAGCCAATGTAACTTCTTTCAAAACAACTTACATCTTTCTTCCCCCAACCCATTGTATAAAAAAGCTTCCCCATTTTTATGGCTGAGTAGTATTCTACTGTGTAAAAAAGAAGAAAACTTTGTGACAGCATGGATGGACCTGGAGAGTATTATGCTAAGTGAAAGAAGCCAGTCAGCGAAAGACAAATATCATATGATTTCACTCATATGTGGATTCTAATGAACCAACTGAACAACAAACAAAATAGACACAGACTCATAGATAGAGAGCAGGATGACAGGTCTGGAAAGGGGGTGCTGGGGGGGTGGAGGGATTGAGCAAAAATAACAAAGAACTCACGGACAACAATGTGGTGGTTCCAGGGTTGGGGGGAGAAGGTTGGTGGAGGTGGAAGAGGTGTAAGGGGGATAAATAGTAATGGAAAAAACAATAAAAAAACTACTAAAAGTGTAGGTTTAAAGAAAAGCCCGGAGAGCTTCAGGACGACAAACATGGTCGCCTTCTCCGTCTCGTCCTGCTGCTGATGGTTTTTGACTGTATGTCCCACAACCTGATTTTTTCTGTCTAGGATATGCTTCCCAAACCCCTTTATTCCAGAAAAATGTTCAGCCTTGAAGGTTATTGTTTAACAGTCTCTTCTGAAATTAAAAAAGTTTCGAAACAAGGGCTACTAATGGTAATACAATAATAGAAGAGAAGCTAATTATAGGTGAGAGGCTCTTTTTAAAAATTCTAATTTCAGACCTATATCGCATCTGATTCAGCTTTTATATCACAGCCTCTTAAAAGGTAACCAAGGACCTCCAGCAGTGTGTTTATATTTAATGTCAGGAAAACTGCTGGGAACTAGCAGAAGGAAAACTGTTTATTTCCAAAAAGAAGAGACATTTACATCTCACTGTGCAGTGTATGGATGAAGGCATGGTATGAGGAAATTAAACGCTATAAAAATACAATGTTATATTTTACATCCTTGGGCTTAATGCAAGTGCTTTGTAAAAGGTGTTAAGAATGCATGGATAGGGTAATATGGAGGAGGATTTTGTTTGATTGAACTTTTAGGGGAACACAGAACTAAGTCGGATGCAGACGTGATGTCAGCTGCTACGTGAAAGCCCCGCTATTCTCTTGTGCTGTGGTGATCACACAGGGGTGTCCAACCTGTGGCCCACGGACCACATGCAGCCCAGGATGGCTGTGAATATGGCCCAACACAAAATTGTAAATTTACTTAAAATGTTATGAGATTTTCTTTTTTTGTAATTAAGTGTTGCAATGTATTTAGTCTGTGGTCCAAGACAATTCTTCCAGCGTGGCACAGAGACACCAAAAGGTTGGACACCACTTGTTCTGCAGAGTATCTGTTACATTGATGTGAACAGATGTGCACTAGATGATTACAATTCGATAAGCTGAGTTGAATCTCTCCAATTAGGCTTCCTTGACTTTAAGAATGCCAGAAGGTGAAAAGGTGTTGGTAGATTCCCATAAGAATAGTGTGTGTGTGTGTGTGTGTGTGTGTGTGTGTGTGTGTGTTGGTGGGAGATGGGCTGTTGTTCCAGACAGTCACTTGAAAAAGTGAATAGGAGAAATTAGACATACAATTTAGAATCTTCATTAACAATTACTTTCAGTGGGTGTCTAAAAACTTCTCTTTTACTCTGAAATAATTTTAATACTTGTTTTGTATACATAGCAGTTTATATTCCTTGTACCAACTCCCTCAACATAGGGACAGAAAAACAAAAAGACAAAAATCCAGTGAAGTACAA
Source organism: Micronycteris hirsuta (assembly GCA_004026765.1). Lineage (NCBI taxonomy): Eukaryota > Metazoa > Chordata > Mammalia > Chiroptera > Phyllostomidae > Micronycteris > Micronycteris hirsuta. Next base: position 13,189 of record PVJI01013709.1, read on the forward strand.
AATTCAAGATGTATATTTGGTGAAAAGCAAACAAAAGCATTAAAAACAAGGAAACCAAAGGAAATATGAGTGAAATAACCAGAACATGATCCAAACAAGTATATGTTTGAAATGTGCAGGTTATGAACTAACATTTGACATCGAATGGAAGCAAAATGTGTATAAGTCATTGAAAAAAATCTTGTTTTCTTTCCAGAATGGTTCAAATTGAGGAACAGCCCTGCCTGTCCAAGATTAATTTTTACACTGAGCCATAAAGCTGACAAAGACTCCTGGTTTATATAAGTTTATTTTCAGATCTAAAATAAATCTGAAACATTTCATAATTTCATAATCAACACTAAGTATTTTTAACATAGCTTTTGGATGGTTTAAAATTCTCACTTTATTGTTATTCAATATCTACAATTATTTTAATGACCCCTAATTGTCTCATTGGGTTTTTTTTATTTTCCTTTCAGACTTTTATTTTTTTATTAAGTTCTTGAGCTAAATGTCTATAAAACAAGTTATCATTGTGAGTAAGAAGTAAGGGCACAGAATCCCACTCATATTAACTAATTTCTCTAAGGGCTGACAGCCAGTTTTCTGCAGACCAGAAATGAATGTTTGCAGCCTTTATCACCATCACCGGCTGAGTTTGTCATTATTCTATCTCCATGAACGCTTGATGCCATTACCATATAACTTACGATTTTGAGAAAGTTTGTTTCTCATTTATCCTTTCAAATATTTTCTTATCTTTTATACATTAGTTTATATTCATTAAGGATCCTGGAAGAGGAAATGCAGACTGCAGGAAAGGAAAACCAAAGATGGGAAATTCACATATCCTAGCCACTCTGGGGAGGGTAAGTTGCCTCAATAGCTACTATTTTACATAAAGGCTTCAAAGGGTTTAGCTTTTATATCTCTTCCTCTAGGAAGGGCATATGAATTTTGGAGCACAATGGGATGATGGTCTTCATCTCTAAAATCCATAATTAAAATGTTTCTATGTGTTATTAAATTAAATATTAAAAAGAGGAACTGATATCTAAGTCAGTCACAGAACTAGGTTCTTTAGATATATATTAATTTATTCCTTTATTATTTAGTCAACATTTGTTGAGTATTTATTGCCAAAAAATGGTTTTTACCTTTGAAAAGCTCACACTCTGTAAGAGAGGAAGAATATACAGAAAAATTATGAAACAACTACAATATTAAAGAATAGTATCATTTAGGAGATCAGAAAAGGGGCATGCAAACTGAACTCTGACTTGAAGAAAGAGAAGGAATGAAGCCAGGTGAAGAAATAGAGTTACCTCCCCAAACGTTGTCAAGGCCAGATGCTTCAATCAATAAACTTCAAATGTTCTGGTAACATGTAATTTTGGTAATGGTCTAACTATTCCAGGCACAGAGAAAGAAAACAAATACAATGTGCTAAAGAGCTGAGAAAAATGCATTTAAGGTCTAGAAAGTAATCTCACAAGATAGACACAAAAATACAAAATAAGATACTCACCACTCAGTTCCAAAAATGCATTAAAATATCAATATATAATTATCAGAAAACTTTCATTTGGGAAGTCCATGATAATTAAACATAAAAATACATCAATAAACCCATTATATAGTAGACCAAATGAAAAATGAATGTGATCTCTAAAATTATTATTAATATATTAGTACTTCTTTTTTCAACCTAAGAGATAATGCCACTATTTCTCCCATTTTTCAGATGAGGAAATTGTACTTTATAAAATTTAATTGACCGGTCCTGAAATTATAATACATTTTTAGCTATAATAATATTAATGTGATTAAGTTTAAAAATGAGTCCTTTTATGATATTCGCTGAAATAAGTAACATATAAAATACATGCAAAAATAACAAATTCTGAAATTTGCTTCAAAATTAAATGAGTGTTTTTGATATGATTTGGGAGAAGGCATAAGTGAAACAAGAGTAGCCATTAGTTGATAATTGTTGAATGCAGGTAATAAACAGATGTTTGTTTATTTTATTAGTCTCTCAATTTTTATGTTTGATGTTTTCCTAAGAAAAGGTTTTAAATAATTGGTTGTCTTAGCAGTACATTTTATAAGACCCATGTAAAGAGAAGTTTAATTTTCCAATAATGGTCACTAACAAGTTGAATACACTAAAAAACTAACCGTCACTCAAATGGAATCCCAAAATTAATATAAAAATTTAACCATTATCATCTTAAAACATCTTTGTATTTCATTGAAAGATGTCTAAAATATAACAGAGAACAATAAATATTTAAGAAAAATCCACAAACAAGAAAAGCAATAAATATGTATTCATGCTAAGACACATTATGTTTTGCTATAAACTTGAACTAATTAAAACACTGAAACATAATAGATAGAAATATTTTTTGGAATAGCAGAACCAAGAGAATGGCCAAAATAATCAAGTTAATTTGCTTTCTGATAAAAGCAGCATTTAAAGTCAGCAAGGGAAGAATGGATTATCCCTTAATGATTTCAGGAAAATTTGATCGTTACTGAAGTAAAAATTAAGTGAGATTCCTACAATCCTTTCTCTATAATAAACTCCAGAAAAATGATACTAGAAAAATATTGATAAATATTTATGGACTCATATTAAAGGAGATATTTATAAATATGGAAATAAAGCCAGAAAACATGAAGTTCGAGTTAACAGCTTTGGGGAAAAAATTTGAAGTTTGTGAAACAACTAAGCAAACAAAACATTTCAATACAGAAATAAATTGAAATACAACTTGGAAAACAAGTTTTTCACAAACACACAGACAATCATTAATTTCCTGTATGATTTTTAGGTAATGAAATAAAATGGAAGTAAAAGTGTGCTGTTTTCTTAAAAATTTTTATTGTATTTTTTCCATTACTGTTTAACTCCCTCTACTCTCCCCGCTGCAGTCACCACACTGTTCATGTCCAGCAGTCCTTTTCCCTTTTTGTTTAATGCCCCCCCCACCACCTTAACAATCAATAATAATCCCTGATCGAAGAACTAGGGAAGTGCTAAAGCTGTGTGTCCAACACAGCAGCCAGGAGTCTCCTGGCTATTGAGCTTTGTAAATGAGCTCCATCAAAATCAAAATGTGTTTTAGGTATAAAATACACATTAGATTTTGACAATTAAGTGCGAAAAACTGTAAAAGATCTCATTGGTAATTTTTATATTGCTTTCATATCAAAATGATATTTTGGTTATATCAGGTTACTTTATTATAATTAACTTCATCTGTGTCTTTTTACTTTTTTCTTAATATGGCTACCAGAAAAGTTTAAATTACGCATGTGGTTTATGACATGCATCTATTGAAGATAATAGTGCTGGTCTAGAGCTTCGCTGAATTCGGTCCAGCCAAGCCAGCATTTTGCTAAGCTACAAAATTGGTAGAGGGGATAAACTTCCATGTCCAATCCATTTTTTTTTTCTGAAAGACCTAAATAAATGGAACTCTATGCTATTTTTACAGATGCGAAAGCTCAAAAATCATATAAACATCAATTGTCCTTAATTTATCTGAAATTCAATGCAATCAATTAAAATCCCAACAGTGTTTTTTTTTTCTTTTTTCCCCCATAACTCTTGACAAGCTAATTTAATAATTTATCTGAAGGAGCAAAAGAATGAGAATAGCCAAAAACCTTTCTGGGGAAGATACCAAGGCATATTATAAGCCTGTGATAATAAAGTCAATATGGATTTGGCATAGGGATTGAAAAATATTGACTGATGGAATAAAATAAAGATTTGGGAAATAGACTGTGTTTTAAAACTTGATTTATCAGAAAGGTGGGATAATTGCAAAAATTCTGCAGATAATTGCAGAATAGAGGGACTATTTAATAAGAGTGATTAAACAATTACTTTTCCACATAAATTGAATCCTTAGATTATATTCTTACTTTCTATCATACTTAAAACTCAATTCCAGATGGGTTGAAGACTTAAAATATCCAAGGAAAATGTTTGAGACCTTAGAAGGAAATAAAGAATAATATTTATTTCTGTTCTAAATTTTAACTAGGGAAAGATAAATTAAAATACATTAAGCAATGGGTAAAGTCCACAGCTTGTTAATTAAAAACTTCTGTTCCACAAAAGACAGCTTAGAGACAGTGAAAACACAAAACGCCAGCTGACAAATATGTGCAGTGTATATATAATTTACAAAGGGTTAGTGATACGCTCACGAATTAATTAGAAGAGGATAAAACACAGTAGAAAATTATGGAAAATACATAAACTGGTACCTAACAAAAGAAGTAACAAGTGTACTATTCTGGTGGGGAATGTTGATAATGGGGGAAATTCTGCATGCATGGGAGACAGTGAGTATATAAGAAATCTGTGTACCATCTCAATATTGCTGTCAATCTAAAATTTCTCTAGAAGAAATATAATCTTTAAAAATTGTTTGTGGCAAAACCACTTTAATAGGAAAAAAATACAAGGGAAGAAAGTAAGGAAAAAAGGAAGGGAAAAATGAAGGAGGGATGGAAGGAGAGAGAGGGAAGAAGAAAATATGAAGGAAAAGAAGGGCAGATGGAAGGGAAGAAGGAAAAGGAGAGAGTAAAGAAGAGAAAGAGGGAGGGAAGAGTGTGAAGAGGAGGGGACGGAAAGAGTGGCAATAAAGAAGGAAGATGGAAAGAGAGAAGAGAGGGAGAGAAAGGAAGAAGGAAAGACCTCAAACATACAGAAAAATGGATAATTGGAATGATTTATTTACCTACTTGAATATTTTGCACTTGGAAATAAATGAGATAAAGCTATATGCCATAATAAACATGAATATGGCATAATCAATGCAAGAAATCTAGTATGATACTGTGTTTACAAAGATCAAAAAAAGGGAAACTAGCAATGGAATGTTTATGAATTAATATGTAAGTAGTAAAACATCTAAAGATAAAGAATATAAAAATAACATTCATAGTATAGTGACTTATGGGAGAAGCAGGGGATAAGGAGGAACACACAAAGAGATAGAATAATATTGTGCAATTTTACTTCCTAAATTGGTAGTGAGTTTACGGATATTCTTTCTATGATTGTGTTTTAGTTTATACATATATGTTACCTTGATTCTTTCCATACATCAACAAGTATCACATTATATAAGTAAATATATAAACATGCACACAAACAAGTGGTCAGTTAAAGAGAAAGATGACAATTGTTTTTTCTTTGTAACATTCTCGTAACTCCTTGATCATCCTCCTCTTCCTTCCTCTTTCACGTATTCATTTGAGAACCATTTTATTTCCTTAAGATTCCCTCTCTGGCTCACTGAGCCATTTGGTACAGAATAATTCACGGGGTTATTCAAATCTATGCTCTGCATGGTGCCTGGCTCCTCATTACTAGATGTACATCAGGTTAAAAACAACCAATGAGTCCTGTTTCAGCTGTGGAAATACTACAAATGATAATTCTCTGAGACTTTCTCAAGATGAACTCCCACCTATTTGGCACGAAATTGCGTAAGTCATCTGAAAAGTAGATTTTGTTCCAGCTTTCAAGAAACAGTACAGCCTGACATATCTACAGGGAAATTGGATTTTTCATAATACGTTCTTAAGAGAAAGCAGTAAAAAGAGCTTCATAAAACAGGAGAAGCAAAATGCATATGTGCCTTTCTGAAAATGTTGTAAAAGCTGATGATGGTATTTCTCCTTTGGGCATTAGATCAATCTCATGCATACACACTGAAATAGAAAGAGACTTACTAAAGAAATAGATTATTGAATGTCTAAAAGCATTTGTGTTATGGGACTAGTAGAAAAATGGAGAATATTTTCTGTCTGCAGTACAGCAGTGGCATTTTCAATGGGATATATATGTATATTATTCATAGTCAAAGTTCTTTGAGAAATACAAACTAATATATATAAGAACAAAACCAATTAACTAAAGAATAACAAAAACTTCCAACCTTATTATTGTAATAATAAGAAATGACAAATGCAGATAGTGTTCTAAGGAGAACACTTGGCCCAGAGATTCCTTTCACTTGCTGGTGTCTTGTTCCAATTTTAGAAGAGCTGAAGGTATGTCAAGTTAGATCCTATGTATCTCTTCGACATTTGTATATTATCTTGGAATGACATCACATTTGCTAGTGAGATCACCGAGATGCTCCTATAATATTGACTTCGAGAACAGATAAAAATTAGGACCTGTGTTTCCTAAATCCTTATTTCCAGCTGTTTGTCATTTCTGCTTCTGATGAAGATGACTCAATTTTCTTGTTCTTTGTTATTTCCTAATATATGTGACCTTCCTTGAATTTTCTTAGCAAGAAAAAGAGCAAAGATAGAAATGGGCGAAAAGAGATGCCAGCCATCTTTCAGTGTTGGGGATTTAAATTTATGGTGTCGACCTTAAAAATTAAACTGCAGAGGTTATCAAGCTCTAAAGCTTATTCAGGACTAGCAGAGGAAGTAAAATTTGGGACATGGAAACAATGGCAAACTATAGGCAAGTCTGGACAACAAATGAGAAGAGCATGATTTTATAGAGGGAGAGAGGAAATTGGGAAGGGCCCTTTGAACAAAAGTTCATTGCAGGAGAGTAAGAGCTCAGGGCTTTGGTGACTTTTCATTGGCTGAGTTGTTGCTGGGCAGGAGAAACTTTCCTCCTTCCAGGGTATATAAAATATGCTATGATGAGTGACTGTGGTATGCGAGTCCCCCCTCATGGCTTTGCTACTTCATTTTGAATGAAGTTTTCCTTAATCATTTTCACATTGGTACATACCTGGTTTACTAATTTTTTTGAATGAAATGCAACTTGATTTTTTGTTTTTTTTTTTAATTTCAGATCTTATAATCATAAGGCAGTAAGTTTATCTTAACTGATCACTTCTTATTGGGAGGGAGCTTAGCATGTTGGTTAAAAGTACAGACTTGAGTCAAATAGCAATTATTTTAAAGGAAATATTTCTATTAGAGTATTATTATTCATAAAACAATAACTTTAATCAAATGCAGCTCTCTGTCCACTTCATGTTTACACCCACACAACTGAAGGTGGCTGGTTAGTCTCACTTTGAATTTGTGACTTCAGACTTCAAGGGGTCCTAAAATGGAGCCGGATAATCACAATACATTTTCCTGGTTCCCTCATTCTGGCACTTTCTAAGGTGATTCATATCTTCTAATCTCTCCTCAAAAGCTCAACCCTTATTAAGACTGCCAGATTTAGAAAATAAAAAATATAATATATCCAGGTAAATGTGACTTACTTATAAGTTCTCTGCATATGTACTTTGAAATAAAAGGAAAAGATTGCACTGGGCATAGTTATACTAAAAAATTATTCATTGTTTATCTAAAATATACCTCTGTTGTTAAAAGTTATTTTCCTTGATGACTGAGCTCTCCTGAAAAGTTCCTTGTTTCACAGAATTTGTTTATAAAATTTTTGCAGTCTATGTTCTATTTATATTATAACATAGCTTCTATAGTGCTCACAACCAACTTCTTGTCAATGAAAATTCACTAATGAAAAAATGCATTCACCATTAGCCCTATAAACCAGTACATATTCATGAACTGACATAAAGTTAACAAGTCTGAGAATTGCCTTTCAAATTTGACTTTTTGAAACACATAATGCCATTTTTTTCTGGCATAACTTGCTTTTCCATTTTCCAGGATTATGTGGCATCTCTGCATCAAAAGTTTTCAAATATTGTGCCTCATAGATACAGAGAACAGACTAAAGCCTCTAGAACGGAGGAGGGCTGGGGGACTAGGCAAAAAGGGTGAAGGGATTGAGAAGTACTAATTGGCAGTAACAAAATAGCCACGGAGATGTAAAGTACAGCATAGGGAAGATAGTCAATAGTATTGTAATAACTATGTCTGGTACAATAGGGTATTGGGAGTAGCAGGGGGAACATTTTGTAAAATATATTCTGTAAACCTGAAACTAATACAAAATAATATTGAATGTAAATTGTAATTAAAATAAATTTAAATGTAGTGTCCATTTTGCAAAAGTCAGTGAAGGCATCGTCTTCAATTTTTGTTCCCATGTTCTTCAATAGTACATATGATGATTCCACCTGTTCACATATAACACTCATGTAAAAAATGAAATTCTGCAAAGTATGAAATACATTTCAATAGATAGTCACGGCAAGTGCCATAAAATTATACACTTAAAGATGGAATTTCCTGTCCATTCGTAGTAGTGTTGCCCTTTTTAAAAGAAGCCTGGACACTTAAAAGGATAAATTTTTCATCAATTCTTCCTTTAACACATTCCACAGGTGACTATATGCGATGAAGCACTTCACTGGCACAGTGCTTACCTTTCAATGGGCATAATCCCACTGCTAAAGAGATATTCAAAACTGTGAACAAGAAACATAGGAAACATTCAAAGGATTATTTTAAAAGTAACCAAGAATTTTGGGACTCTCCTCTTTAGAACTGAAGTTTAATTTCAGTGCTCCAAGTAAACTGGAGATTCTCTCAACTGTGTTTGTTCAGTAGATTCATCAGGCTTTTGAATATGAGAGAATGGAAGAATGCTCAATTCACAAAGTCACAAAAGTTCTTTAATCATTCAGTTTGACTGCACAAATACTGAAATTAGAGAACATTTTCATAGAACCACTTCAACAGAAAGGATGTAGGATGTGCTCTGAGCAGCCTTGTGCAGAATACGGGTGATAGCCAACACCTTCCGTGGAATCGCTAAAGCTTGGCTTCCACTTTCAGTAAATCTCGTTCATACTGTTACATAGACATTTACCCAAATTTGTGTTTCTACTACTTTTACCAAAAGAGGTACAAGTTTTCTTATTACCTCCTAGTTCAAAAAGAGAGGCTCTGAAAAATATTTGCTATTTTTTTCTGAAGTCTCATCAGAAAGAATTATATTTCTCATAGCCACTTAAAGAAACCCTTGCCTGAGAAAAATATTGTCCAAGCAAAAGGAAAGTTTTCCCCTGCATTGTGAATATCTGCATCATGGCTACTCTGTAGAAGCAAAGCACATTTAGATTTTTTATAACCTCTGTAATAGTAAATATAGCTATTTTTATTATCATTGCAGCAAATTAAAAAAATTTGCTTGCAATTTTAGAATGAGAAAATACTTGTGGTAGTTGTATATTCAGAGGTGTTTGCTCTGAAAGACTTATGTTGATATACAGTGTGGAAAGCCATTACATCTTCTGTAATACTGCCTTCACCTGAATTTTACTTCATTAAAATTTTTTGTTATTCTATCCCCTTTCTGGTACTAGTGAAGGAAAACATACACTTCTCGTGTCAATATGTCGGTTTATATCTGACCTTCCACTCTTTTCAGTATTGAATGAATAATTGCATTCTGCACAGATGAGCTCCAAAAGGACGTTTTCCTTATTTAACGAAGTCCAGTTTTCAGAAAGTTTATGCAAAATTTACACCTGTGTTTGGACATTTAGGGGTTTAAATTTTAAACAAGTCATAGAAACCACCGCAAGAATGGAAGCACTTGAGTTTGATGATCTCATGGCAGCCATAGCCTCTGTGCCACTTACAAGTCCAAACTCAGAGGTAACCATAATCGGGTGGACTGTTGACAGGGTTGTGAACTTGCACCCAGTAAATTGAACTATTTGATGCAAAACTGTGAATTTTCAGTTTGCCTGCAAATGAAAGGGTGCTTGTAAGACATTGTCTCTCTAAACAAAGTCAGAGATGAGGCTATAGAAGGTTGGGGAACACTGGCTGTCCGTGATTGGCAGGCTTTCAGAAGAGGGAGTATTCGGGGAGTACAGGACATTGGACTGTGTTCCTGTGGTCACTGTTATAAGGCTGATGTTGACCCACTGCCTTTCAGAAACATATAAAGTGATGGAGGCCCTTACTATTGGCTACCGTATAGAAGCATAGGGTTGTCATTGATTGGCTGACTTTCAAAAATGGAGTTTTGTCACTGACTGGCCAACTCTCAGGAGTCATAATGACTTGAGTAATGCTCTGTTCATTGGCTGATTTTTATAATGTGTATTAATCTGAAGTTTCCCCTAATGGTGCTTACTTACTCACAACTGACTTGGAACTTTGACCAAAGAACAATCTTTTCTTTTCCTGAATATGGAAAATGAATACTTTTAATTCTCAGTTCTCTCTTTTGGCCTTCTCTCAGCCAGACCTGCAGGAAAGACTATATGTGACTATCCAGATCTTTATTTGTGGAGGGGTGGCTTTCGGTTAGGTTGCTATTTCAGTGATTTAAGCTGTCAATTAATGTGGTAGAAAAATAACTCTAATATTCAATTTTTTGTTATTTATTGAAAAAGCTGAGGGGTTTCCAGCCTGGAGTCCATGGGCCACATGTGGCCCAGGATGGCTACAAATGCAGCCCAATACAAAATTGTAAATTTACGTAGAACATTATGAGATTTTTTTTTGTTTTTGGTAGTGTGTGTATATTTAATGTGTGGCCCAAGGCAACTCTTCTTCCCATGTGGCCCAGAGATGCCAAAAGGTTGGGCATCTCCGATGTGCTAACAAAGTCAGCACGTGACACAGGTTAAAATTATTATATAAAGGACATGTTCTATAGAGAGAGGACACCTCTAGTCTTCATGCTTTGTTTTCACTATTTGTTATTAACTTTGTTTTCTATTCCATGGAGAAAATAAAAGAAGATAAAAGAGAACTTGTACAAATTCAGCCTACCACATTTCTCACTAAAATCTGTTTCCATATACCCTGACTTTTCTCCATTTAATTATGTAGGTAAATTCTCTGCACAACTAATAAAGGCAAACAAGCCTGCTTAATAGATCTCATCACCTTTTATTTGAACAAAGCCATAATTGATGGTCTTCTTTTCTCAAATTTATATCTATAGTCAATTCCTCTTACCAGGACTTCAGACCTGTATAGCAACTGACTCCTGAACATTCCCATGCGCTTGTCAAATAAGCATTGCTGTGCTTACCTGTTCATAACCAAAATCTCAACCACCCCTCAAGAAGCCCCCACACCTCCACCATTAAACCTGTGCTTCGGCATTTACTTTCTCTGTCCAAGACGATGCTGTCATTCTAGTGGTATAAGCCAAAGTCTCTACATCCACTGTCAAAAAATTCAACTTTTCTACATTTAAATTATATTCAGTGTCTAACCACTTCTCATCACTTGCATGGTAACACCCTGATTCAAGCCAAATCCATGTTGCTGCTGTAGTCCTTTTATTGGTCTAGTTGCTTCTTTTTTTGTCTTCTTAAAGTCTTTTCCTTTTATTTATTTATTTATTTATTTATTTATTATTTTTTTTTGATGTTCAAAGACAGTTGTCTCCATTTTCCCATCACAACTTTCCCCCACCCTACCCACGCCCACCTCCCACCATCAATCCCATCCCCCCTTGGCTCTGCCCATGGGTCCCTCATACATGTTCATTTATGTCCCTTTCCCTTCTTTCCCACATTATTTCCCTCTCCCCTCCCCTCTGGTTACCATCAGTTTGTTGTCGATTTTAATGTCTTTTGTTATATTTTGCTTGCCAGTTTGTTTTGTTAATTAGGTTCCACTTATAGGTGAGATCATATGGTATTTGCCTTTCACTGCCTAGCTTACTTCACTTAGCATAATACTCTCCAGTTCCTAGGTATTTTCTTAAAACAGCCAGAGTGATTCTATTAAGACAAAGTCAGAGCATGACATGGCTGTTCTCAATACTTTCAATTACCCATCACCTCACTGGAAAAAGAAAAAAAAAGGCCAAAAGCATTACCATGACTGCCAAGGCTCCATAAGATCTGTCTCATTAATTCTTCTATTACTTCTCCTTTTACTCACTCGGCTCTAGTCACAGTGTCTTCCACACTGATCTCAAATAGTATGCACACTCTGTTTCAGGACATTGCTTCTCCATCTGCCTGGAATGCTTTTCCCCAGATATTCCCATGTCCCCCTTCCTCACCAAGTGCAGGTGTCACCGTCTCATCTGAATATGCTATTAGAGATTATAAGTCCCAATGCTCTGTACTCCCTTGCCCTGCTTTATTTTCATCTATAGCACTTACCATCATCATCTAACAATATATATTTGATTATTTGTTGTCTGTCTCTCCTTACTAAAATGTAAACTTAGTGAAGGCAGACATTCTTTTCTATTTTATTTCCATAATCCTGCTCCTTAGAATTTTATCAGTCATTTAATGAATTTTTATTATTATTCTGTTTATTTTTCTTGTTAATGCTGTCATTGTTATGAACTATTGTCATGAACTCACAACAAATTTAGGGGTATAAAACTGCTTTTACAAATCTATTTAGCCCTGGCTGGTGTAGCTCAGTGGATTGAGCACGGGCTGGGAACCAAAGGGTCATCGGTTCGATTCCCAGTCAGGGCACATGCCTGGGTTGCAGGCCAGGTCCCTAGTGAGGGCCACGTGAGAGGCAACCATACATTGCTGTTTCTGTCCCTCTCTGTCTCCCTCCCTTCCCCTCTCTCTAAAAATAAAAATAAAATCTTTAAACAAAGTCTATTTAATGTCCCACTAACATAGCTTTACCCTTTCTCCAGTGGATCACCTGACTATAATAATTGAATTTAACAGAATGAATATTCATTGAATATCTATTGTCTGATTAATATTGACCTACTTTTTTTGATTGGGGGATAAATTATGTAAATATTATATATTGTTCTCAAGGCACTTAAATTTTTCAGGAAGATAGAATATACACAAAAAAATAAAAGAAAATGAATGAAGAGTGATTGATAAAATAGTCAATCATTCTTTCAAATGTTCAAGTAGCATTTCTCAGGCAGTTCCTATCACCCACAGCACAATTGGTATGCCATGCAGATGAATAAATGGGGAAGAGACTGTTCCTTATGAATCCCAGGCCTAATCAAATGCTTCAAATGCAAGGAACAGAGAATGAGAATAGTCGGTTCTAATGAGAGAGATACTAATGTTAAAATTTAAAAGGGAGGTGGCATAGGACATTTTGTTTGGACAGTGTAGAAAATATCCCCCTTCCTTCCTACTCCCTTAAACCATGATTTAGGTTTATGCTCAGGTTTAATCTCTCTTTATGCTCTTCGTCTAAGTTACCCCTACACACAAATCTGTCTACAACGGACTTGTGAGAAGAACCGTTACTTTGAAATGAAGTTGGGGCACATTCAAATCTACTTGGGTGATGGGAAAAATGTGAACTAATATGGGTCTTTGATTATTCTTTTTTCTTTCTCTCTCTCTCTTTGTTTTTTGCCTCTGAGTATGTGTACCATGAGAATTTCTCTGTACCTGCAAAACCTGATTTCATACCTTGTGTCATTCTTTGCCATAGGCTGCAAACCTGGTCTGCCTAGGCCCCTGAATGGATATGCAGACCTGTTAGTTCTTCCTCGTCGCCCCATCTAACTGCTCCAGTGCACTTGGTTTGCCCTGTTTCCTAACAACTGTTTTCATCTCATTTGTTTTCCTGCAGCATCCCTCCTGTATCATGCTTTCTTACGTTTCTTCCTCTTGTTAAATGGACTTACCAGTGTCAACAGCCTTTACACCATGTGTCAATCAAACTAGCTTTCCTCCAGAAGAGCAGGAGACTGGAGAACGCTGTTCCAGTCTCCTTCAGTGGAACAATTTTAAATTTGGGGCCTGGACATAAATTTCAGAGAGCTCTGGTAATGTACATTATTAATGTTGTTTTATGTTATGGTATAAAAAGATCTCTGTGGTGAGAAACCACTTTCTTCCCCAGGGGTTCTTTATCAACAGCTTCATAGATAATTTTTACTTTACTAAGTGTAGCTTGTGACTCACTCAAATTATGTAAACTTGTTCTAGTGTGAGCAAATCATTTATTTGTTTATTATTCTTATTACTAGTGCTCTCTGTGTCTTATAAGGCCAGTTAAGGAGAAAGAGCTTTAAATATGTTAATGACAATTGATAATACACATCCTGTTTATAAGATAGTAGCCAACTGAGAGGTGGCAACTTACTTGGCCCATGGTCAGTTAATGATGCTCAACTCAAACAACAATGTACTAAGCCATATAAATGATAACATAAGCTATTGTTTCTAGTACATGCCAAATTTTATATACAGATATATAATATACATTAGCTATGCATTTATATGCATATGTATAATATATATATTTCTACATTATATAGATTTTAGTGAATGGTGTCAAGCATGTCTACATAGACTCCCCAAGGTGCTCTACCCCCCACTAGCAGAGTGAATAAAGAAGGGGAAAGAAGCCAGTGTTATTCTTAGGGCAAATTCATCTTCATGGAAACCAGTAATGGTAAAACGTTATGGCATATTAACTCTACGTGTAATTGCTGCTATTTTGTGGATGAAAAATCAAGTAAACTGGATGGAAAAATAAAATGGCAGCCATGCGAGGTCGATGAAATATGTTTAGACTGTAAAGGCAAGAACAGGAGGCCCACCCTTATAACACTGGGGCTTAGCTGGAAACAGACATCAAAGCCACCTGGGGAGCTTCATCGGAACACACTTGCCCAAGAACTGTTTATGGGAGGATTCTTCTAGCGCAAGGTGGAGTTTCAGAGGCATGTGATGAAAAATTATAACCAAAAGCTTTTGCAAAAACAGAGACTTATGTACCCAGTACCCAAAATAATGCTACTCTGTAATGAAAAGTAAGCGTTTAATTTGGACACTTGTCATATAAGAAAATTAATCTTTGAAAAAAATACTACTTACTTTCAATTGGGTGGCTTTAAGATATGAAAAATATATTATTTTATTATCACTTAAAAATTATTATGGCCATATTGCTTGGCCAGTTGGCATCTCCCTTGTCTTCTACCAGGATTGTTCAATATTTGTGTCTTTAGTGTTCTGGAAATATTCACAGTGATTCTAATTGAAGGAGTTCTTACTGTCTTTCAAAAATCTATTTGATTTGCCAGTTCTTATTGCCAAAAAAAATTATGAACATTAAGGTCTATAGATGTCTGACACTCCGATGGTTTTGAAGTAAATATTGCCTCCATGCATTGTGTTAGGATTATAGACATCTAACTAGAATCATATCTAACTCATAGAGATAATGTATTTTATCCTGCCTACCCGTGTTTCCCATACTTGGCAGCAAACTTGACACATAGAAGATGCCCAAATGCCTTTTGAGTAAGTGAATGAATCACAAAGCTGCCATGGCATTATTAAAATGTCATGTTTGAGATTTTCTAGATGGAGTTGGAGAACCCTGTCTACACGTGCTGTGCGTGTTGTCTTGCATTGGTGACTAATATCTGCTACCTTAATACCATCCACGGCAGGTACCATCCACTCATGATTCGGCCACACATTAACCTCTGCTGCCATTCGGGGGTGTGGATCCTTCTCAGTACACTGACACCATTTTTTTTTAAGAAGGGAAGGAAAGAAAATGAAATACAATGAAAAAAAGGAAAATAGTGATTGCCTCCCTACCCTGTGCCCATAATCAGCCACACCATCATATCGTGCCCACCATCCTCCGTTAGTTCCTTTTGCCCTGATGTGACAACTAGAAGCTTTCTGTTATGTGTTAAAATGCAAATCCAGAGCAGCTAGAAATATGTTACTGTTTTGAAAAATAAATCCAAGGTGTTCTGAAAGGTATCAATACTTTGGCTTATCAATAGGGTTTTATTAAGTTAAAAAGTCCCAGCTTTCCTGCCATAAAAGATTCAGGCTACTGAGATTTAAAGACATATAATTGAGAAATATAACCCAGTCTGCTTGATCTGCTGCAATTCACTTAATCCACTTCACCTCATTCTGGTTTATATGGATCAGGCCACTTAATCGTATTTTATTCTTTAAATTTCTGTCTGATTAGTCTGATTTAGATTGCCTGTAAACAACCAAAAATGATACGTCTAGTTCCCCGTCTCAGAAATTTTACTGACATTTATACCTTAAATGCAAGTACTAGAGTTCAGCTGGAACTTCAGCACGGAATTGATGATCAGCCAGCTTCTCCTGGAGCACCAGATTATCCCAGGCCTGGCATCCTTGTGAATAGTGGAAAGCTGGAGCTTTTCAAAGGGTGTGTATTGACCCTTGGGTCTCAGTGTGTGAACACAATCCTCTGTAAATGTATTTCAGACAGGCTGGCTAACTTGTGGTGAGAGAGTTAATAGATCCAGTTCTTATTTCTTGCTTAAAAAATAATACTCTACCATCAATTTTAAACATAATAATTTTATATTTATTAAATGTAGGTAACCAGGTTTTTATTGTGGCACTGAAAATATTTAAGTATGTGATATAATTTCCTGAACTATTTTCTAGAGTATAAGTCAATCTACACTTTTGAAGAGAGGAAAAAGAAGGAAAAAATAAAACCCTCTTCCTTCCAGTGGACAAAGCCGATTTCCCTTTTTTTTTTTTTTTTTTGATAAATGGAAATTCATTATCAGTGTAGCAAACATAATATTGTTGTTTACATGAATCCAGTTTTAATTAATCAGGCTAAACTTTGTAAACTGTAATTGAAGTTGCAAAAATGCTGAAAGATCCAGAATTGCATTTCACAGGGACAAGCTAAATAATCGTTGTGGAAAAAAATGGCAATTTCCTGTGACTGTTAATCATTTTGCCATGTGATTTATTCTTCTGGTAATTGAATATAATGATTGCAATAGATTTGATATTGTACTACATTTAAGGAAAGGAAAGAAAACATGTTTAAAATTAGGTACATTGATCAGATAGTCTCTGTAACATAAACCAATAACCAACACTGATCCTTCACAGTGAAAGCAATAAAACCATCCTAATGAAGTCAGGATAATGTTGCTCCATGGAGCATATAAATCCAAAGAGGGTTGCTTCCCAGTGAGCCCTCTGTCCTCCTTCTCATGACCTACAGATTTATTCTATATTTGACTTATGTTAAATAAGTTACCAGAAGCAGATCCTGAGACAAAGGCTTGTGCAAGTCACTGATTAAGAGGAAGACCAGGGGTAGGAAGAGCAGGTTAGGCAAAGGGAGAAGACAAGTGAGGTCCTAGGCAGAGGTCCTGCAGAGCATTCAGCTTCCTCTGTCTGAACCAAGTGGGTCTAGTAGCTGCAGGGCAGTCCTTCAGTAAAGATCACAGGGACTGTCTGTCAAAAGCCCATGGGGTGAGCTGGCGTTAGGCACAGAAGTGGCAGTGGTGGCATCATGCTCCACAGTACTTCTTCCATGACTTGAATGAGCTGGGTGCCTCACCACATTTACCAAGCTATAAGATTCTTGAGGCCAGGGTTCTTGTTTAATGTGCCTTTGTAGTTTCTCAAGTAACATATAAATAGCACAATCTCATTAAGTGTACACTGCACTGCAAAAAATATGATAATTCTACTCAACCCTGCTCACACCTTTTCTGGAATCTGCATTTTGAATGAAATATTACTTCTTAGTTTTTATTTGTCTTTTAATTCCCTGAAACATATGGCTTTGTAATAATTTTCAAATATTTGCATAAATTTGACCTTGCCTGGCTTATGCAAGTTAAAGTATTATGAATTCCAGCATAGAATTTTATTACTGTATAGAACATGTTATGAAAATCATTGGGCTTCCAGCAGTGTATTTATGCAGAAATCTGAGAAGCACAAACCTCTAAAGAGCATGCTAACAATGAACAACTCCACACTGCTCTTGAATCCCACTCTTGAGCACATCACTAGAAATCTTTCGGAAAGGGCTGGTTGACTCTGGTAATTGCAGAACCACCTGAAGTAAAAAGGTGCCCCAATGATTGTACGCTTGGCTACGGTAACAGGATGGCCACTGGAAAGGTTTTAATCGTTACTCCAACTAAACTATGTCATCGGAAGACAAATGCTCTTCTCTCACTTCTTTAGAATGTTTCCGGTAACTGTACAGTGCCGTGTTCAATGGGTGGGTGCTCCGCATTTTGTCTGGATAAGACTGTGATGATAATGTTAAATCCCTGAGAAATTTCTGCAGCTCCAGTGCCCTGTGTGGTCTCTGCCTCCTCCACTTGTGCCAATATGAACAAATTCATAAAAGAAGTTTGTGGTAAACCTGCTTAGTCACACATTTCTACAAGCCTTGCCAGGCATACAACCCTGGGTAAAATACAATAAAGCTGGGGAGTTCTACTCACCAGCGTAGAAGTTTAGAAGATTTTTTCCCCAAACATCTAAATGACACATAAGCACACATGCACATATACTGTAATACAAAGCTATCAGTTTATGTATGTGTATGTAAAGCTATCACACAAATTATAAAAGAAAAATATTGCCAGTTTGGGAAGCTATTTGCATGCTTCTTCCCACTACCATCACACTGCCTGACTCCAGAAGTAATTGTCTCATATTTTATATTTATAATTCACCTACTTTTAAAATATTGAGTTTCCCAGAAAATTTTATTGATTTGACCCCAACCAACACACAGTTGAGCTTTTATGGTTTTTGAGTTTTTAATATGGTATCATACTGAAGGTAGTTTTCTAGGATTGCTAATATTTATGTATTTAATTATGCATTTATTTTCTATTTATTACATTCAAGAATGAATCTAAACATCATGTGGCATTATTCTTTCACTGACTGGCTGAATTCACTTAGCATAATTTTCTCCAGGTCCATCCACGTTGTTGCGAAATATATGAGATTCTTTTTTTTAGTGCTGCATAATATTCCATTGTGCCACAGTTGTTTTACCTACTCATCTATGGATGGGCATTTTGGCTGTTTCCAAATCTTGGTTATTGTAAATAGTGCTGCTATAAACATAGGGGTGCATATTTTTTTTTATATTGCTGTTTTGGAATCCTTGGGGTATATATCCGGAAGTGGAATCTCTGGGTCAAAAGGGAGTTCCGTTTTTAATTTTTAAGGGTACTCCATACTGTTTCCCACAGTGGCTGCACCAGACTGCACTCCCACCCACAGTGCAGTAGGGTTCCCTTTCTCCACATTCTCGCCCACAGTGATCGCACTTGTAAGTGGAATCTAACGGTCATAATAAACTAATGAACAAAATAGTAACAGAAGCTTAGATACTTAAGACAGAGTGACAGCTGCCGGAAAGGAGGCAGGGGGAACAGGATGAAAGATAGTGAAGAGATTAACCAAAGATAACTTATGCACAACTCAAGGACGTGGGCAACATACGGAGAGTGGCTTGGGGAAGGGAGAAGGTGGGGTGGGTGGAGGTGGGGAAAGGGAGAAAAAGAGGGAACAACTATACAAGTGTAAACAATAAAAATAAAATATAAAAAGAATGCATCTAAAATTTGAAAATTTGGCTTCTGGGGGTATTTCACTTTTATTGCTGTGCACTATGCTGAGGAGTGACTATATCATAATTCATTTATAGTAGATGGGCATTAGGATTGTTTCCATTTTTTACCTTTTTTTGTTATGAACAAACATTGTTAAACATGTTTCTTGGTAAATATATGAAAGGAATTCCCTGAGTTATAAAACTTTAAATATATGAATATATATATACATACACACAGACATACACATATGTAGAGCAAATCACCTTATCTTCTTCCTTAGACATGGCCATTTGGAGATTAACACAACCCCAAACAAATTATAAAATCACTTCTCCAAGTACTTCAAGAATCCTGTTGTGATTTTTTTGTTCATGAAATTGGAATTCAGTTATAGAAATGGATACTTTTATGATGTTGAATCTTATTGATAAGCATGCTATAACTTTCCATTTCTGATGCTACTTGACAGCTATTGGGGGGTTAGGGAGTGGAAGGATTGAGCAAAAAAGAAAAAGGACTCATGGACATAAACAACAGTGTGGTGATTGTGGGCGGGGAGGGGTATAAGAGGGATAAATGGTAATGGAAGATACAATAAAATAATAAAAATAAATAAAATGATATCTTTATTTAAAGGGAGATTATATTTTTCCAAAAATTACCACTTCATTTTTTTGATACTCTTTCCGGCATGATTGGAATTTATGTTCCTTATTTTTGAAATAGACAGAACTGCCTTAAGCCATACAGTTTGGCAAAATGAAGCTAAATAACATCTGAAGTTTTCATTAACATGCAGTTCCTCTCTACCTGTGTTCTTTGGATACTTGCTCTTGGAGCCCATCCACCAGGTCATGAGGAAGCCCAAGCAGCCCCAGAAAGTGCTGTGCATAGAGGAAATTAGGCTCCCAGTACATAGCCTAGAGTGAGCATAGATGCACCCACTGGTGATGTTCCAAGTGGCTATTCCCCCAGTGAAGTTGCCCCAACAAATGCCACAGGCAGAAAAGACAAGCTCTCTTCAGCTACCAAATCTATAGATGCATAACCCAAGTAATGATCACTTTTAACCACTAAATTTTAGGATGGTGTGTTATGCAGCCTGCATAACTAATTTGTTTATGTGTTCAAACTGTGGACGATAGTATATAGAAATACAAATAATTTTCATGTATTAACTGTATGTATATCTCTCCACTTTTCCAAACCCTCTTCCAATATTTTGTGTTTATAGATTAGGGGAAGGTTCTATATGGACAATTATTTCTGCTACAAATATTATTTTTGCTCTTTTGAGTCCAATAACATGTTGATAAAAAGCAGTGGAAATCTCATTCCTATCTTCTTTATTCCAGATTTATACAGGATGCTTCTAAAATTTTAATTTTAAAATTAGTAGTAGGAGGGTGACATTAGCAATCTAGCAAAATAGGCAGCCTCAAACCCTCCTTCTTACAATGGAGATACCAGCTCAACGAAATAACAATATATGGACCAATTCCTTTTGTCAGAAATTTAGAAGCCAGTTGAGGGACATCTGTACCCAAGGCCAGTACAGAACCAGCCACATTGATACTGGTAGGAAAAGTGATAGCACTCATTTGCCGTAGTTCTTTCTCTCAGTTCAGCATGGTGCAATCGGGAGAAAAGTCCTAACTCCGGGATTATCCCTGGAGAGAGGAAGAAAAGACTGGAATATAAGTCCATTTCTCAGACTTTCAAGGACACTGCCTGTGTGACCTGTTTCTGTTTTCCTTGAATCTAATACTGACAGGAAAGGGTGCTGGGTTGGAGATAACAGAAAACAAAGGCAATGATTTGAACTAACACACACTTATTGGCCATAGTTCCTCTCCCAACTCAGTGTAGAATGAACAGAGGAAACCTCAAACTCTTAGCTACTCCCCAGGGAGGGAAAGAGCTAGACCTTGTGTCCAACATTCTGGCTCTTCCAGAGCACTGCCTGGAGAATCAGTTTCTGTCTCACCTGTGTTGGAGCCCTGAAGGCACTTGCATATTCTGTAAGTCTGGTGCAACTTAGAGCAAAAGCCATTGGGTGGCTTGCTGTTGCTCTGGAGGACCCTGCTACAGAAAAGCCAGAAGAGCCAATACAGCTAGGCGGCCTCCCCCTCTGGGTAGAAAGAAAAGAATGGAGCATCTGACCAATATTCTAGCTTTTCAGGGCAGGAGAGACTACCTAAGGGACTGGTTTTCTGTCTTGCCTGACTAGGTGTACTGGAGGGACCCCAGATACAATGAGAAGCTGGGAAGCTGTTGCAACAGGAGCTGAGTGTCCTGTGGCAGCTTCAGAGAACCTGCAGAACTGCGTACAGACACAAGAGGGAGCAAGAGATCATGAGCTCCTGAAAAAAGAAATCCGCCAATCCCTCTAATTAGGAATTTATGGGCGCCAGTCCATAGAAGATGCATTAATAGAAGAGATTTAAAAGGCCCACAAAATCTCTAACTGTGCTGATTAGTGAAAGTCTCTTTCTGTATGAAGCCAGTCTGTAAAAAGTGGTTAGAGGTGACTGGTCTGTCAAATGTGCAGACCCCAACATAAAGTGATACAGCACACAAAGAGAGAAGGAAACATGACCCAATCCCCATCAAAGGAACAAAATAAGTCTTCAAAAACTGACCCTAAAGACATGGATATATTTGAATTATCTGACAAAGAATTTAAAATAACCACTATAAAGATACTCAACAAGCTCAAGAAAATAATACATGGACAAAATGAAAATATCAATAAAGAAAAAGAAAATACAAAAAAAAAGAACCAAAGAAATTTCAGATATGAAGAATATAATAATGGATTTGAAAAAAAATCATTAGAAGTTTTCAAAAGCAGATTTAATCAAGCAGAAGAAAGAGTCAGAAAACTCTAAGAAAGCTCATTTGAAATGATCTATTCAGAAGAGCAAAAAAAGGCAAAAGAATGAAGAAAGTTGTATGTATAAACTTGGTGAGGTGACAGTCCCAAATTACCCAATCAAATCCTAATCTTGTAAAAGCACTTTGTAAAGATGATTGATGTCCAGAATTAGTTGACTTTATGTAAGCAAGTTTATCCTAGACAATCGAGGGGCGCCAGATTCAGTTAGTTAAAAGGTGCTAAGAGGAGAGCCGAGACTGCTGAAGAATAAGGAAGTCCACCCTGGTTAGAATCTTCAACTCATGCCCAGGAGTGCCGTCAGCCTTTCCTGGGAGCCTGCTCCATGTGTTTCTGTCTTGTCTATCTAAGCCCCGCAATTATGTACACTGGTCTCTTACAATAAATCTAAAAATCGATGTCTCCTATTGATTTTGTTTCTTTGGTATATAACTTGTGCAACTTTCTCAAGCTAATCATTGGATCATTCTTGAGAGCAGAAAAGGTACATACAGCATGTGTGCCCTCTGTTCTTTTCTGCCTCCTTCATACATAGCATCAGTGATGTCCCTGGGCACAAAATACCAGCAGATCCACAATGCCTGAAGACTTCGGTGAGGTTCAGAGTGAGTCTAAGGTATGTCAGTTCTACGGCTGAGTGAAAGAAGGCATTGGCAGCCCCGAGAGAACAAACTCTCTCTTTGAACCACAACTTGCTTAGTATGCAGACCCAAGGTCATTAATGGAGTCCTAAGAAACACAAATGACCAAGGAACTTCATCATATTCTTTTTTAGTATCCTCCCCTGTATTAGTCAACCACTTATGCTGTGCTCAATAAATATTAGATGCCAAAACACATAATTAAGATACCAGGAATTCCCTTTAATGTAGATTATAAAAATTAATGTTCAAATATAATAAATTATAGTATATTAGTCATATATACTATATTTTATATTGTTTAGTTGAGCTATAGCTTTGCATATTTACAGAAACATGTGTTCCTTCTTTGAACCTATCAGATTTCATTTTTAAGACATAAATTTAAAGATAAAATTAGGAATTTCAAGAAAATGATAATATTGATATACTGTTAAGAGAATGGTATTAGAGAAAAGCCAAGAGAAAAGCCATTAAGGCTTTTCTAAGTGCAAGGCCTGTGTGATTGGGTCATATGCCCATAAAGCTGGCCCTACCAAGGTAAGGCTCACAAAGAGCGTGGTGTCTGGAGCAGATGGTGGTAGAAAAGACAGGAGACTGAGGAGGGTGTTAGTTCAAACTAGAGAAACTGATATCCCAAAACCAAGCAAAAAGTAAAATAAGAAGATAATGTATAGAAACATAGAAATAATAGGATTGATATACAAGATGGGGAAAAAGTAGGTTTACAGTTCCTCATATGGAAAATAATAGGATAATTACTAAGTAACAATACAAGAATAAACTGTGTTTTGCATACTCACAACTGTAAACCTACTTTTGCTCCACCCTGTATTGTTGGAGGTTTGATGTAGACTAATAAATCAAAACTTCCCCCTCCCTTGTTCTTAACCAATAATTAAGATATTGTTGGACATTTGATATAGTCTAATAGATCAAGACTTCCTCCTTCGATGTTCTTAATCACAAAAAAGCATATGAAGCTCAAAATGAAATATCTACTTTAATATGAAAGTAGTAAGACTCCATAAGAAGTATGCAAACTAAGAGAATAAAGCAAGGACCAGAGTGATGATTCTTGATTTTTTCACTCCAAAATAAAGGAACTCAGTGACATAGGAAATAATCAACATGGCTTATTTAACCAGAATTAGAGAAGCCATTCTAAGAGAAAAATCTTATCCAGACCTTCTAGAACTAAGCTTTTCATAAATGTATTCCACATGGAGTAAGATGAGACCATTATACCTGGGCAGAGTTGGACCCAAGAGTTCCAAACAGTGAAAGAGAGAACATGTGTTGTGAGGAAGGACCATGCCTGAACGCTGTTTTCAACATATTTGCCCATTCAGTAGAGTAGTATTGCCTAGGACCCTGCCCACTTCACTAATTGAGGGATCCACCTCTTTCTTATGGAGAGGAGCCAATGAAGGCACTGAAATGTGGGGTGGATATGTTAATAAAAATTCTGCCCCCATCGGGAATAAAGAGGAAGTCATTTCAAGGAAGCAGGAGGTTGGAGAAAGAGGGATTCTTCCTCCTGGAGATGTTTGAATATGAGAAGTGAAGGAGAGAAAAAGTCAGAGGTGACTCCACATTTCTTCTTTGACTAACTAGGGGGGAAGTAGATCATTCAAGAGACAGGACTTATCACCAAAATCATTAAGTAATTAGGGACTTGGGTCTTTGTTTTGTCACCAGAGAATTTATTCTGCCATCTGGAAGAACCTCTCATAGCCAAGAGAAGTGGTTGGCAGCCTTCCTGATACTCAAAGAAGAGTTACAGCCTACACATTTTCATTTTATAGATATTAATAAGTAATGTCACTTTCCGGTGTTCAGAAGTAGTTTACGTACTATGGTTTTCCTGATCAGCTCTGTCCCTGATGACTTATAAAAAGCTCTCAGCTAATAAGAAAATAAGCTAACATTCTCCAGTCATATCAAACACTGATACTTTTTAAACGAAAAATAAAAATTAGAAAAGTTTCAGAGTCTTTGGGAATAGGAAAAATACTGTTTAATATAAGGAACTTTCTGAATTACTCTTCTAATCCAGCTACTTATTTCCACTTTCCTATTGTTGCGGATTAAGATGTATAATTGTTTATGTATTTGTCTTCCAACTATTGCTCAGTGACGACCCTGAGTGGTCTACATGTCACTCATTTCTCTCTGTCCATCACCTGGCACGATCGTAAGCACTGCCATTGGTTGAACTGCATCTGTCTCTACTACAGACAAGACATTGGAGAATATTTATAATATTTTAAATAAATTTCACACTAAATCTCAACCACATTTCATATGTCACAACTGTGCATAGGGGTCCTGGAGTCTGTGACTCAGTTACAAAAAATATCATTATTGAAATTCTGATATATGTTTGCCTACATTCTGGACGTAGGTTAACACCTCACTATGCAAACTTTAACCTGGACCCTTAAAGATATTTTGTTCCTTAATTCATTCAACAGTTATTTATAGTCTTCTTTGTGCTACGCTTTGTATTACATGCTGGGGATTCAAAGGTGAACACAGAACCTGACTTTGTCACTATTGGAGGGTAGGATTGCAGTTTAAAAAGAGATGGACATGTTAAAAAAATAAATGTAGTAGAATGTAACCCATGTTATTTTAATTGCTTTAAAGCACAGTGGGATCTTATAAAAACCTAGGCAGAACATCTCCCTGAAGTAGATTCCTGCTTTGTGGCTGAAAAATAAAAATGGGGTAAATGACAGAGATAGAAAAAGTTGAAAGTAGTGAAATTATAGAAATTTCCAAAGTGAAACAATCAACCTATGTAATGGCATTGAATCATCCTAACCCTGGGAGAGAGCAAGGAATCCCTTAAGTTGGTAAAGGGCAGAGTTTTGAAGAATCTCATCACATAACTATTGATGAACAGAAACTTTATTTTTAGAATTCAGTGAGATCTCTTGACACCAAAACAGTTAATAGTCAAATAGAAATGATTTTTCTTTAACCCCTGTCCCCCCCAAAATTCTACAAACCAGCACTCGGTTATTTGCCATAGATGAATTTTTAAAATATTCATCAAACCAAGTTATTTCTTAGTAAAACCTGTGCACAAAGTCAAAATTCTAAATTAGGAGAAAGAAGAAATACTTGGTTTCTATTTAGCTTAGAAAAACTAACTCATACAAAAGCACTGGAGTACATTGTCATAAATTTGTAATTTGCAGAATTGTTTAGAAACTCCAAGAAGCCAAATGACGAAAATCTCAACAAAAAAATTGATCTGCAAGTTGTTCAATATACTACTTAGAATATATTTTCTACTATAAATAATGCTACTAATCATAATTAATAAACCAGGATAGTCTAAAAACTTCAATTCCAAAAGAATATACCAGATCTTTTAATTGTATATTGTTAATATAGGCAAGTCACTTTCTTCATTTTTTTTACCTTACACCTATCTCATAAGAGATTGTGAAGACAATTCTTGGCCAAAAGAAGAGTTTTTCCCTTGAAAGCTGCTCTCTCCTTCTTAAAAGATTTGCTGACCTGTTACAAACAATTTCAAAAAGTAGTTACTTCTAGAAGTCATAGCCTTCTCTGTGGTTTTGAGCCTACTTGTTTACTTGCCTAGCAGAGATGGGCTTGGACCTAAGGTGTTATGTTCATTTAAAAATATACCTATGAGTTGGATCTAAACAATGATGATGGGCAGTCTTGGCCTGGACCACGTTCTTTATCGATGGATGCCAACCTAGTAATAATGTCTGTGCAGGGGATGGAAAGGGAGAGTACTGGGTGGAAACAGCAAAGAAAGCACCGTCTCTAATTGGCTGCAGGATCAGCCAACCTGGGGAATAAACAGAAAGAAATGGGAGGGCTTAGTCTTCATCACCGATGCTACACTGACAAAGGATAATCTAATAACTTTTAGTTATTTTCTCCAGATAACAAACACTATTTTTATTCCTCTGTGTGTGTGTGTTTGTAAGGAAAGCTGTGTCTAAATTGGAGTGAGATATTTGAAAGATTTGTCTGTATAGATGTTTTATGAATATAAGGAGAAGGGGGGATGATAGAGAGTAATTTTAATAGTATTTCTGCATTTTCTTTACTGTTATTACCAAAATGTCACTACATGTTTAAAATTATATTTTATTGTTAAGTATACTGGTTTATTTTCTGATTATTAACATCTTACTGAAAAAGTCAGGGGCAGAATGACCTCATAAATCACTTGTATGGTCTATTTTTCAGTGAATGATGATACAAATCACTCCACAATTGACACAAATATATTTTCACATTAGTCTAAGAAATCCTGCAGCTTCTGTTAGTTGACTTTTGAATTATACAACCATTAAATACAAAAATTGAATTTATTCCCCAAAGATCTCTAACTAAAAACATTTTCTATGACTCTAAGCAGAGAGGAAAAGGTGAACTGAGAACAACTTTAGAACTTAAAATCCCAGTCAGTTTAGTCTGTATTCCTTTCCAAATTCCACTTTATTATTCAGCTAGAGTGAATCTGGCATTTATGGATCTGACATAAACGCCTGAGGCATGACTCTCTGAGTGAGTGAGGGTCATTTGTTAACTGGCTATGGGATGTGTATATTTGGAGAAATTATAGTTTGATATTTTGCTCAGATGGCTTATAGCATTATCTCCCTCTTCAAACACAAAATACAAAAGCCTTTGGATTGGTTTGAGACAAGGGGCAGTAGTTTAAGGACAAGTCGTGAATTGGAAGGAACACAGAATTTCAAGTTAGGCTGGAAGACACTTAACCAGCTGTGTGACTTTAAGTAGTTATTTGAACGCTCTTAAACTCAATGTCCCATTGACTTCCCAGCATCTTGTGAAAGTTAAGGAGGCAAAGTATGTACCACTCCTGTGGTGCCATCAATTCGATGTCTGCCTCCATCTCCTTTCTTTTTCCCTGGTGTAACACCTTACACCGTCTGCACCTCGGCCCTTTAGGCAATTGCGCTTTCTAATGATATTGCTCTTTACGGCTCCCTGAAAATCTGCCCGTAATTTCTCAGGCCCCAATTAGGCAAACTGTGACCTCTTTGACCCACTTCATAAGACAGGCAAAATTCAACAAGCATATTTACTTGTTTTTATGGGAATAAGAGGCATTTTCCCTGGAAGGTGGTTCTTTTTGGAGGGTTCCTGTCTCAAGCAAGAGAGTCAAGGCATTTTTTGTTGTCATTAATTTCTGCTTAACACCCTCAAATCAACACTGTTTTAAAGCCCACAATGTCATCTGTAGAATGTTGGTTGGTAAATGCTGTTTTGTGCTCCCTTCCCAGGGGAAGTATCTTAAATACAGTTCTAGAGATATGAAGTGCCTTACTTGATTTTAAAAAGGTGGGCATTGGGCACCTGTTATGTGTCAGTCACTGTGCTGGATATGGATGACATAAACATAAAGATTCTCTATAGTGTTTGAGGTGGTCTTTATAATTAGACCGACATCGTAGCAGACAGTATGATACAACGTAAGGAAATGCCTGCGATCTGACAGGTATGTGTGAAGTGTGCTTAAGGAAGGGTTCACCCAAAGGGTAAAATTTAAGCACATAATTAAGTTAGAGTTTGCCTTTCAAAGGCTGAGTTGGGGTAGGTGAAGTAATTGGATTGTAGTCAGAGGAAAGAAATGACACATAGAGAGGTAAGAAGCCAGAAATGAGTCTGGCATTTCGCTGGAGTGACAGTTAGTTCAGCATCAGCAGAGCCTAGGATGTGCGGAGGAAAGAGGGGAGGATTAGAGTCGACGGATAGGTAACGGCTGCATCCTGACGGGGAGTCTATGCAAATTTTATAGCAGAAAATTTACTTGATCAGATTTGCATTTTAGAAATAGCCCTCTGAAGGCAGTGCTTGTGATGGGTGAATTGTAAGGAGTCATTTATGAAGGTATAGGGTCCATTTTCTGGGCTATTACAATGGTCTCCAAGCAAAGGATAATGAAGGCTGGCAGGATATACAGAGAGAAGAACCCAGGTGTGGGGGGTGGTTGTCCGCACTGATTATGGTCATGTACTTGAGAAGCATGTAACCTCGGTAATAGGCTTAGCCTTTGTAATTTTCTGAGTTGTTTTGTGTGTGTGTGTGTGTTCATAAAATGTAGATTATGCTACTTACCCTATAGAGTTGTGGAAAGAATTGTCAAGATAATGTATGGAAATTATTTAATATAGTAACTAGGAAATAATGCACTTTCAACAATTAGTGTTTAAATGATAGTATAGAACGCATTGTCTTATAATTGAACAGAGAGGAAAACGAGAAAGAAATTGCCAAGATGTTCCCCACTTACTTATGGAAAACCAGGTTGTGAGGGGGAATCTTCAATTTTAGCTTAATTCAGTTTGGTTTGAATTGTCTGTGGAACAATCAGGTGGAGATGTGCCCCATAAGCTCCCGAGCAGGGGACTGTGTGGGATGCACAAAACTGACTTGAGGGCACTTTCTTGAGATGTATTTATTTTTCCATTTCTCACCTTCCACAGAAGAAAAGAGGTTTCTTTTTTATGAAGGAACAGTATTAGAAAGGCACAATCAGCCTTCTCTATTCGCATTCCTCCAGTAATTGTAGCCCAGGCCCTGCCTTTTCTTCCTCCTTTGTTCTCTCTCTCCTCTGACATTGGTCCACGTGCACTAGACGTATCACTTTTAGTTTCCCATTAGGTCATTCCCTGGGACAGATCCTCTGCCCAGTGGAAATGCCTGGGACCTCTGGCTGTCTCATCTGTGAATGGGTGAGCACAATCAATTTAAGGAGAGAAAAAATAGGGATCCCAATTTGAACTCAGAGCCACACTGCTTCAGAATTCAAATATACCAGCAATACTGCTGAGAGTTTGTTTCTTAACTATCCTGGTGATATTTCATTGTTTTTCCCCACAACTCAAAAGAGAAAAGTTTGATTTAATATTTTAAATATTAGAAGAGGCATACAGGTGGAAGGCATCAGTATGAATTTGAGGATAGAAGAAGTTGTGACTACAAACGAAATCCCTCAAAGAGAGTTTTAGGAGAGTTTTCGGGGCAGAAGATGAGAGTGTTTGCCTTTAGGAGGTTGTGAGAGCCTGAGAAGTGAGGAGGAGGAGGAGGAGTGCCAGGGAGGTAGGAGAGCTGAGAATGAGCACTGGTCCTCTGGCATCACAGTAGTTTAACCCAAATTCTGGTTAAATATAGAAATAACGACAAAACAACAACAATGGTATGCCATGCCAAAGAGGGACTCCTACATCACCTGGCACCTCTTTATCCCTACACACATTCGAAGATATTATCCCAGGAAGAGAAGGGCCAAAATCTGGTAGGACTACCGCTGGGTTCAGGGTGGACACAGGGGCTTCAAGGATAGGCTCGCCACGGCTGGCGTCATAGTCTCCATGTGTCCTATTCAAAGGTGTGTGTCTGCCTATTAACTGATCAAAGCTCCCAGACTCCCACAAGGACGGCATTACGTTTGCCAAAATGTCAAGTACTGATTCGTCACTCACCATTTGTCCAGTTCATTGGACCAGTATGATCAAGATGTATGATTATGGGAATGTAAATTGTAACAGTACAGGACAGACTGGAAAAAAAAAAAAAAAAGAAAACCCCAGCAAGAAATAGCAGTAATGGTGACAAAAATGGGTTGATTTTAAAGCTGGTGTGAGGAAATGGATTATAAAGTCCTGTAAAATCACTTAAGTTATATATAAATAAAATTCATCAACACACTTGGCTAAAGCCAGATGGTTGGAGACACTGAACCAAGACTGCCAGGTAGATTCCGAGACAAGTTAATGTGGAAACACCTCCTCAAAAAACACCTGTCATCCACTTTAAGGAATAAGGGAATCCTCGAGTAGTTTATTGAGAGCCACGACTAGAGAGAATAGTGGAAAATGAAACTCAATGTAAAGTGAAGTCTCTGAGACAGAAAAAGAAGGCGATATGCTCCCTCATATGGACTGTCTTCCATATGGAATCATCAAAACTGCTCCTGTATTATTTCCCCAGGCCATGTCATTTCTTTGTGTGCCTTGCAGTATTTAGAAGAGTCTGATATATCTTAAGTTTTCACAGATAACTTGCTTTATCCTTGTGTATATGCAAGACATAAAGCTCACTGCAAATTAGAAATACAAAGTGGGGCCAAAGGAGGTTTACAGTTGTGCTACCCAGAGTTTATTCTTGTATTGTTATTCATTAATGATTGTACTAGTTTCCATATGAACAACTGTAAATCCACTTTTGCCCCACCTTGTATAACATACACTCTAAGTAAACTATTATTTACAAGAGTATTAGTATTTGATAACCTAATCTAGCCATAAGCTAAGAACCTTACATTCATCATTCAAATTGATTCAAATAACTGGAAGTTATTATTTTCCACATTGCAGATGAGGAAACTGAGACACAGACAGTTCAGTAACTTGCTGAAGATTTTACTGGTAAGAAGTAGAGTAACTACTTCATCTGAGTTCAAAGCCATGCTCTTAAAGGTTCTTGCTTTCTATCTCCTGTAAATTCTTGGTTCATTGGCAACACTAACAATGTGACAGGTTAAAAAGAGAGGGTCATTCAATCAAGAAAAATAGAACAGTGCGGACTAAGACAGGCGGTGAAGAGTTAGCAGCATTCCTGCCCCCTAGTTTTAGTAGCCTCAGAGTGTCAGGGGCGTCTGCCCCCCACAAACCCTCAAGCAGACACCTACACTTCATTTATTTAGTGCAGACCAAACAGATTAAGAAACTCCACAGGAGATCTAAAGGCAGCAAAAAAGAAACAATAAAAATAAATGCAACAAAGAAATTTGTATCAATTGAAGATGAGGAGAGGTCAGATGGGTGGGTCCAACTCATGTATTAATACCTGTGTGTAAGATTATGAATGCAGGAGAGTGTGATCATAGCTCACTCAGAGTTTTCACTCCCACAGACTACGTAAGAGGTAGTGATGCAGGGTCTGGGTGAATGTGTTTGGAATCATGTGCTTATTAAGGATACGAGTGACTGCTATAAATAGTGAATGTTCAACCTTCTCGTCTTTAACTGGATGCCACAAACGGCAAACCAGATAAAACAGCCGAGGCTACTGTGTTGCCAAAGAGATTGAAAGCTAAAAGAGAACCCTCCGCAAAGGGGACATTATTTGTTCTCCAGGGATTTATTAACCATGATGGAGGCAATCAGCCAGTAATTTTTCAGCCTCTTCATTTCAGGAGCAGGTAATGAATTTTAATTAGTAAGGAAGACAGCTTTCCACTAAGGAGAAGAAAGCAAAGAAAACAAGAATGTCGGGGCGCACGGAGGATATGCTAAAGCCCATAACGCCTCTTATTAACGCTGAATTGATGGGCAAAGCTGTGTGCCCTCTGCTCTTCTGTAACATAAAAATAAAGACAAAAACTGAAAAGATGTGCTGCAGACTGTGAGCAAAACGAAGGGAAGTGCTGCTGAGGTTGATGAAGAGATAATTCTAGATCACAGGGTCTTTAAGACACTAATCATCACTCTTAATCAATAGTAATTGACGGCAGCACATTTCCAACATTGTTAGCTCTACCTACTGAACATTCCGACAATCCTCTTCGTGGTAGAGAGTAAATAAGATGAGCCTATGTGAGGCAGGAATTTTAGTTTTTTTCCCCGAGTATTATAAGTAAGCCAAAATGCCCTTGCATTGACTGTCCAGAAGGATTTGGAGAGAGCAGAAGTAGAAAGGTAAAATACGGCTTCGTTGATTGTTAAATAGGTCTTTCCCCTGCTGGTTTAGAGTTCGTATGTGCATGTGTCCAAGCCCATGAGCCTGTGAGTGTATTGATCATGGTATTGTTGGATGAGAAGTAGATTTTGATGTTGTTTCTGAAAGACTCTAAACAATGGATAATCAGATACCTCCTTCTGTTGTCGTTCTTCAGATATAATGATGGTGGTTTTTGTGATAATTCTACTTTTGCTAATGAGGCTTTCACCTGATAAATAGATTGTGCCCATAAAAAATTTGAAGGCCGTTGGCCTAAAGTTACAACCAAGGATAACACATGCAGCTTTGCTTTAGCATAGTGATATAAATTCATGTGTGAATGCTATGTCTGAATTATGAGTGTGATTCATTTTCAGAGATACACTTTTGAGTAGATTAGGTGGTTCCTCGTGCATGTGTGGCCTTGACTGTGAGTCTCTGGCCACGCTGAGAGCCTGGCCACTCCCAGTTAGGCCCATAAAGGAAGATGCATATTCGCTTTCTTTTCAGGTCATCCTGACAAAATAGGACAGAACTTCTGACCTGCTATGCTATTGCATGCCACTGCCATTAACCCGCTGCAATCCCCAAACGAAAGTGAAGTTCTCTTCTGATCAGAAAAGTTAAACTAGAATTTCCTCAGTTATCCATATGGCACAAATGACTTTTATTTTCTTTTTTTTTTTTTTACCCCCAAAATGTCAGTAGGCATTGCCTGGAGAGAACAGAATTGTAAGTTTGTTTTTTCTTTTTCTTTTTCATATGGAATAGGGAATTTCTGTCCCATTCCCCTCTTCTATATTTTGTTATCAGTGAGGTTGGAAGTGATGATTAACTTGTTTTGGTTTCATGCCTGTCTGATAATTCTTCATATCCTCTTTAATCTCTAGGGGTCTGTTTGGTTAAAAATAAAATCTGCTCTTAGAAATCAGGAACTTAATCTTTCACAGTCAAAAGTGTTAGACTAGTATTTTTGACTTCCAGTCAAGGTGGAGGCATAGGTAGGCACACTTTGCCTATTCACACAACCATGTAAAGAGTTACAACCAGATCTCTCTCTCTCTCTCTCTC
>PVJI01013710.1:0-20019 GCA_004026765.1 Micronycteris hirsuta
GGGGAGGGAGAGGATGCAAATAACTGTAATTGAACAACAATAAAGTAATTAAAAAAAAGAAAAGAAAAGAATTAAATGATATACAGTCTAAAAGAACAATTCAAAGGATCAATAAAGCCAGGAGCTGGGTCTTTGAAAAGATAAACAGAACCGACAAGCTTTTTACCAAACTTATCAGGAAAAAAAGAGAGAGGACACAAAAAAATCAGAAATGAAAGAGATTACAATTGATATCACAGAAATATAAAGGATTCTAAGAAATAACTACAAACAAATGTATGCCAAGAAAAGTGAAACCTAGGTGAAATTAACAAATGTTAGAAAAATATAATATTCTAAAACTGAATCAAGAAGAGGCAGAAAGCCTAAACAGAACAATGACAGTGGGTGAAATCAAAGTAGTAATCAAAAAACTCCCACCACACAAAAGACCTGGACTGGATGGATTCACAAGAGAATTTTACAAAACATTTAAGGAAGAGATAATCCCTATTCTTCTGAGACTATTCCAAAATCTAAGAAGAGGGAAGACTCTCAAATGCTTTTTATGAACCAGCATCATCTTAATCCCAAAACCAGATAAAGACACAACAAAGAAAGAAAACTACTGGCCAATATCGCTGGTGAACATACACATTTTCATGTTCAGGAACATAATTTCTTCAAGAAAATATTGGCAAACTGCATGTAGCAATACATTAAAAAGATCATACAGACAAAAAACCCCAATTAAAAAATGGACAAAAGACATGAACAGACACTTCTCAAAAGAGGAAATACAGAGGGCCCAGAGACACATGAGAAGATACTCAACATCATTAGCCATCAGAGAGATGCAAATTAAAACCACAATGAGGTACTACCTCACACCAGTCAGAAAGGCCATCATCAACAAAGCAATGGATAAATGTTGGAGGGGACGTGGAGAAAAGGGAACCCTACCACACTGTTGGTGGGAATGCAGACTGGTGCAGCCACTGTGGAAAACAGTATGGAACTTCCTCAGAAAGCTAAAAATGGAAATGCCTTTTGACCCAGCAATTCCACTACTGGGATTATACCCTAAGAGCCCTGAAACACCAATTCAAAAGAACCTATGCACTCCAATGTTCATAGCTGCACAGTTCACAATAGCCAAGTGCTGGAAACAACCTAAGTGCCCATCAGCAAATGAATGGATCAAGAAACTATGGTACATTTACACAATGGAATTCTACACAGCAGAGAGGAAGAAGGAGCTTATACCCTTTGCAACAGCATGGATGGAACTGGAGAGCATTATGCTAAGTGAAATAAGCCAGGCAGTGAGGGACAAATACTATATGATCTCACCTTTAACTGGAACATAATCAACAAAAAAAAAGGCAAGAAAAACATAACCAGAGACATTGAAATTAAGAACAAGCTAACAATAGCCAGAGGAGAGGGGGGAGGGGACAAGGGGGAGAAGGGTTTTCAGGAACCACTATAGAGGACACATGAACAGAACCAAGGGGGAGGAGGGAGGCAGGTTAGGGAGGGGGGTTAGAGGGGGTGGGGTGAGGGGAGAGGAGAGGATGCAGACAACTGTAATTGAAAAAAACAATAAAGTAATTAAAAAAAAGATCATACACCATGATCAAGTGGGATTCATCCTAGAAATGCAAGGATGGTAAAATATTCACAAATCAATGAATGTAATGCATCATATAAACAAAAGGAAAGACAAAAAACACATATTCATATCAATAGATGAGGAAAAAGCATTAGATAGGGTACAGCATGCAGTAATGATAAAAACACTGAACAAAGTGGGAATAGAGTGAGCATTCCTCAATATAACAAAGGCCATATACAAGAAACCTACAGCCTACAGCATGCTCAAGAAGCAAAAACTAAAAGCTTTCCCACTAAAACCAGGAACAAGACAAGGTTGTCCACTTTCACCACTTCTATTCAATATAGTATTGGAAGTCCTAGCCATAGCAATCAGACAAGAAAAAGAAATAAAAGGCATCCAAATTGGAAAGGAGGAAGCAAAACTGTCATTGTTTGCAGATGATATAATAGTGTACATAGAAAATCCTATACACTGTTTATGTCTTCTTGGTGGATTCTTCCCTTGAGTATTAGGAAGGGATCTTCTGGTCTCTTTTTATGACCCTTTTTTTGAAGTCTATTTTGTCTGATATGAATATTGCTATCCAACCCTTTTTCCCCTGTCCGTTAGCTTGAAAATTTGTTTCCAGCCCTTCACTTTCAGTCTGTGTAGGTCTTTTGTTCTGAGGCAGGTCCTTGTAGGCAACATATGTGTGGATCATGCTTTCTTATCCATCCGGCTACTCTATGTCTTTTGATTGGAGCATTTAAACCATTTACATTTAAGATTATTATTGATAAGTACTTATTCATTGCCATTTTTTGTACCTGTGTTCCTCTCTCTCACACACTCTTTCCCTTCCTTTTCTTAAAGCAGTCCTTTAGCATTTCTTGCAGAGCTGGTTTGGTGGAGGTGTATTCTTTTAGACTTCTTTTGTCTGGGAAACTCCTTATTTGGCCTTTCATTTTAATTGAGAGCCTTGGTGGGTGAGTAATGTTGGTTACAGGCTTCTGGCTTTCATTACTTATAATACTTCTTGCCATTCCCTTCTGGCTTTTAACATTTCCTATGAGAAGTCAGCTGCTAGCCTTTTCAGGGCTCCCTTGAATGCTACTTCTTGTTTCTCCCTTGCTGCCTTTAAGATTCTCTCTTGATCTTGGAATTTTGTCATTTTAATTATGATGTGTCTTGAAATGGGCCTCTTTGGGCTCCTCTTGATTGGGACTCTCTGTGTTTCCTGGATTTCTGTGACTTTTCTGTCATCAAATAAAAGATCTTCAGTATTGCTAGCCATCAAAGAGATTCAAATTAAAACCACAACTAAAGACCAATTCACACCAGTGAGAATGGCCATTATAAACAAAGCAACAAACAACAAATGTTGGAGAGGTTGTGGAGAAAAGGGAACGCTAGTGCACTGTTGGTGGGAATGCAGACTGGTGCAGCCACTGTGGGAAACAGCATGGAATTTCCTCCAAAAACTAAAAACAGAACTGCCTTTTGATCCAGCAATTCCACTGCTGGGATATTATACTAAGAACCCTGAAACACCAATCCAAAAGTATGTATGTACTGCAATATTCATAGCAGCACAATTTACAATAGCCAAGTCCTGGAAGCAACCAAAGTGCCCATCAGTAAATGAGTGTATAAAAACCTGTGGTACATTTACATGATGGAATACTATGCCACAGAAAGCCAGAAGGAGCTCCCATCCTTTGGGACAGCATGGATGGATCTGGAGAGACTTATGCTAAGTGAAATAAGCCAGGCCATGAAAGTCAAATACCACGTGAGTGGTGTACCTATAAGTGAACCCTAATCAGCAAAACAAAGAAGCAAGCAAGCAAAAAATAACCAGAGTCATTGAAATAAATTAAAAAAGTGATAGTAAGCAGAGTGGAGGAGGGAGAGGATGGGGGGATGGAGGAAGAGTCATCGAGGAACATCTAGAAAGGACATATGGACAAAGCCAAAGTGGAGTCGGATTGAGGGTGGGAGGTGGGAATTGGTGGGGCTGGGTAGAGTGGTGGTGGAAAATTGGAGACAACTGTACTTGAACAACAACTAAAAAGAAAAAAGAAAATAAAGAGGACATACAGATGGCCAGTAGGCAAATGTAAAAATTCTTAATGTCACTCATCATCAGAGAAATGCATTTTAAAACAAAGTGAGATATCATCTCACACCTGTCTGAATATCTATCAATAATAAATCAACAAAAATCAAGTGTTGGTGAGGATTTAGAGAAAAGGAAACCTTTGTACTTTGTTAGTGGAAATACAAATTGACCACTGTGGAAAACATTATCGAGTTTCCTCAAAAAATTAGCAGTGGAGCTGTCATATGACCCAGCGATTCCACTTCTGGGAGTATATCTGAAGAAACCCAAAACGCTAATTTGAAAGAATTCTGCACCCTTAGGTTCATTGCAGCATCATTTGTAATAGCCAAGATCTGGAACCAGTCCAAGGGCCCATCAGTAGATAAGTGGATGAAGAAGCTGTGGTACATTCACACCAATGGAATACTACATGGCTGTAAAAAAAAAAAAAAACACTTAAAAGAAAAGGAAATTTTAGCTTTTGTGACAGCATGGATGGACCTGAACAGATTACGGTAAATGCAGTAATCCAGTCAGGGAAAGACAAATACCATGTGATTTCACTTATATGTGGAATCTAATGAACAAAATAAACTAACAAACTAAATAGAAACAGACTTGTAGATACAGAGAACAGTCTCACTGCTCTCAGAGCAGGAGTGGGGTTTGGGGGCTGGGTGACAAAAGTGAAGAGATTAAGAAAAAAGACTCATAGACACAAACAACAGCATGGTGATTATCACAGGTAAAGCAGAATAGGGGGAGGTTGATGGGGGTAAAGTGGGGATAAATGGTGATAGAAGAAACCTTGACTTGGGGTAGTGAACACACAATACAATATACAGATAATATGTTACAGAATTGTAACCTGAATCCTATATAATTTTATTAACCAATGTCACCCCAATGAATTCAAGAACACTTTAAAAATACATAGTAAAAAGAAAAAGAAAAAGGATTCGAATGGGAAGGCAGTAATTTGTGGTTATGGACATTAAGGAATCAGAATCAGAATCAAAGGAAGAAATAAAGGAGATGACTAAGACATTTTATTTGGCATTATTATCAAGATCACCTATAAGTATTGGGTGTCTTTGGTCATATCTCTCCCGAAACACATCCTGAGTAAGTACAAATAGTTTATTTGGGTGGTGACCCCAGGAAACAGAAATAGACTGGAGAAGTGAGAGAAGGGAAGAAAATCTGTATGGGTTACCATTTGGGCAACTGGGGTCGCCCAAATGGTAACTTGGGCAACTTGGGTCAATTGCACTTTTGAGTATGCTAGAGAGCTGTCCCACCTGAGGGGCAAGGGGGAGAGAGATAAAGAGGGAGAGAAAGAGAGAGAGAGGATCTAGAATATTCATATCTTGAGGAGGCTGAGAGCTTCCTCAAAAGCAGCATTCTCTCCTTGGTACTTCCAGTTGTTGGGCATGCCTGGACTAAAGGAAGGCTTTTATGTGGAGAATCATAAGTGCTAGCAATGGGACAGACATGAGCAGGGAGGCCACTGGCACTCTGTGACCAGGGCACTGTGAATTCCACATTACACTATTTTAGTAAGAGACAGATTTGCAGCTTTCCTCCTACATTGGTGTAAGTCAATGACAAATCTGAGCAGGTACCTGCACAAAATAGTGGGCTCCCTCCACTCTGTCCTTAGTCACACTGGATAAACTGAGGCAAACCTACCTCTCCTAAAACTTTCTTATGTTCCAAAAGCAGGACCAGTGATTCTTTCCTGCTGTCCGAGCACTTGCATACATTTTCTGGAACATTTCCAGAGTAGGGGCCAACTGGCTTCCATCATCTTTCACTTGGAGCACTGACCTGCTGCTTCTAGGTGACTAGCAAAAACTGAAGAAGCACCATAATTAATTCATCAATTTTTTCAACAAATATATACTGAGCATTGTCTTATTTTTTATTTTCCCAAAGGGGGAGGAGACCCAAGAATAAGGGAAAGCCAACACAGGGGTTGGGCATGACTGAGCTGGTTAGCACTGTGGGCATCTGAGTCTCAATTCTGCTCTTGTGAAGCATGGAAGACTGAAGCATTCATCCCCAAGTAGTTAAGGGCTGACTCCCCTGAACTTCCAGACTGTGTCTGCTTCCAGGGCTGCAAGAGAAAATTCCAAGGTAAGCCCTAACATGAACAGCAGAGTTCTGTGAGGTGGCAGTACTCATGGGAACTCTTCACCATCATCAGAGAGCTGAACTCAGAAGTGCCAAGGGAGTATGGGCACCTACCATGTGCCAGAACAAATGCTAGGTGCTGTGCATGTAACAATCATCAGGGCAAACCACTTCCTTGCTTTCATGGAACTTATCTTTCAGTAGTGGTACAATGAATATACCAATACACAAATCAACAAATAACCAAGTGATAGATGTGATAAGTGCTATGAAGAAAAACATAAAAAGTGAAAACATACAGTACTAGGGAGGCCACTCTAGATAAAGTGGTCTGAAGAGGTACTTTGTGAACTGAGGCTTAAAAAATGAGAAAGAAACTAGGTCTCAGTCATTTGGGCTGCTATAATAAAAATATCATAGACTGGGTGGCCTATAAATAACAAATATTTACTTCTTGCAGTCCTGGAGGCTAAGAAGTCCAACATTAAGGTGCTAGCAGATTTGGTGTCTGGTAAAGGCCAGTTTCCTCAGAGCCCTGTCACTTCACTGTACCCTTATATGGTTGAGAGGGTGAGGGATCACTCTACAAGTTTTTTATAAAGACTCTAATATAAGTCATTTCCCAGAGACCCTACCTCCTAATACCATTACCTTGAGTATTAGGATTTCAGCATATGAATTTGGGGGGAACAAACATTCAGACCATAGCAATTTACTAAAGAAAGACCTGGGGGAAGCACTGTCCAAACAATTAATAGTATATGCAAAAGCCCATGTCAGCAAAAGTGACAAATTCTAGGAACTCTAATGGTAAAATATGGTCAGAGATGTTGTAAGTAAGGTAGACAGAAGCAGGGACATCACAATTCCATTAAAAGACATTTCAAAGTATTAGAATAAATGTAAATTAAAACTGTGAGATAGGATTTTGTAAAATTTATATTGGCAAAGATCCAAAGGTTTAGAAAGACTAAAAATGTGTGGAAACCACATGCCTATACATTAGTGTGGGACTGTCAACTAACACAATGTCTAAAGAACAATTTAGTCATATGTATCCGGTGTTTAAAAGAAAAAAGAAGGGAGAACATATCCTTTATGACAGCAATTGCTATTCTACAGTGTGCACAAAGACAGTCCCTGGAAACCTGTAGCATCATTCATAATAGCAAACATCTGGAACAAGGGACAGAGGGTGATATCAAACAAAGTGCTAGACATGCTGCAGCTGCCCAGTCCTGGTCTGCCACACTGTCCCTACATTGGGGCAGGGGCAGGGAATCTGGTTAGCTCAACTTACTCTCAAAAGTGTCCCCTTAAGGCTACTGTAATTCAGAAACCCAGGGTCTCTCTGGAGACAGGACAGGTTTTCAGGAAGGGGGGCACCCACGGGGCCAGCACCCACAACTAACACAAATTGGGAGCTGGCAAGCTTGGCCATTTCTAGGAAGATAGAAGAGAACGGGGATCGAGAATAGGAAAGATTTCATTGTGCCGCCTATGTTGTTGTGGTTGCACTTTCTATCATGTATTACCTTTCAAAAAATAATAATAGGAACTTCTGGCCAAGATGGAGGTGTAGGTAGACACACTGTGCCTCCTTGCACAACCAAAAGAGGAAAAACAACAATTTAAAAAACAAAAACAGTCAGATCTGACAGAAAACTGAACTGAGTGGAAGTCCGACAACCAAGGAGTTAAAGAAGACACATTCATCCAGACCGGTAAGCAGGGCAGAGCCGGGTGGAGAGCACTCAGCAAGACGTGGTTTGTGGAGCGGTACAGGCAACACTCCAGCTGCCCTGAGAGGCCCGTGGTGGGCGCACCTGGCCAAAACTCGGCAGGCGCACTCAGCGAAATCGGGGCTAAGACTGGTGGGCTGGGCGGTCCCTCATTCTCACACAGATAAAGCAGGAGGAAAAACTGGGGAGCGGAACAGACTGCGTGGCCCACCAACGCAGGGAAATAAAGCCTCAAACCAACAATTGAATACACCTGTGGGGGTTGAGGCGGCAGTAGGAGGAACTCCCGACCTCACAGGACAGTTCGTTGAGGAGACCCACAGGGACTTGGAACTGTGCAGGCCCGTCCACTCACCCCGATGTCAGCAAAGAAGGACCCAACTTCCTTTTGGGTAGCTGGGGAAGAGCGGAGAACAGAGCAAGCGCCATTGTTCTCTCAGGCCCTGCCCCCACAGACAGCGTCACAACACAACGATGTGAGTTACCCCGCCCTGGTGAACACCTAAGGCTCCGCCACTTAAAGTAACAGGCGCACCGAGGGGGAAAAAATGGCCCAAATGAAAGAACACAACAAAGCTCCAGAAAAAATACAACTAAGTGACGAAGAGATCGCCAGCCTATCAGATGCACAGTTCAAAGCACTGGTAATCAGGATGCTCACAGGATTTGAAGAAAGATTGTCGCAATTACTTGAACAAATGAAGGATAACATAAAGGAAATGAGGGGAAATCTACAGGAAACCAATAGGGATGAGGAGGAAACTGGGACTCAAATCAATGGAGTGGACCAGCAGAAAGAAAAAAACATCCAACCAGAAAAGAATGAAGAAACAAGAATTCAAAGACATGAGGCAAGGCTTAGGAACCTCCAGGACATCTTTAAACGTCCCAACATCTGAATCATAGGGGTGCCAGAAGAGAAAGAGGAAGACCAAGGGATTGAAAACTTATTTGAACAAATAATGAAGGAGAACTTCCTTAAGCTGGTGAAGGAAATAGATTTTTCAGGAAGTCCAGGAAGCTCAGAAGAGTCCCAAAGAAGTTGGACCCACAGAGGAACACACCAAGACACATCATAATTACACTACCCAAGATTAAAAATAAGGAGAGAATATTAGAAGCAACAAGAGAAAAGGAGATAGTTACCTACAAGGGAATTCCCATAAGACTGTGAGCTGATTTCTCAGGGGAGACCTTGCAGGCAAGAAGGGGCTGGAGAGAGGTGTTCCAAGTCATGAAAGGCAAGGATCTACATCCAGGAATACTCTATCCAGCAAAGCTATAATTTAGAATGGAAGGGCAGATAAAGTGCTTCCCAGATAAGGTCAAGTTCAAGGACTTCATCATCACCCAGCCTTTATTATATGAAATGTTAAAGGGATTTATATAAGGCATGGAGGGATATCAACAGGGTAGTGGTAGG
The DNA here is from genome assembly GCA_004026765.1 of Micronycteris hirsuta. Classification (NCBI taxonomy): domain Eukaryota; kingdom Metazoa; phylum Chordata; class Mammalia; order Chiroptera; family Phyllostomidae; genus Micronycteris; species Micronycteris hirsuta. The sequence continues at coordinate 8,985 of PVJI01013710.1, forward strand.
GGGAGAGAGGGGGAAAAGGTGCAGAGAATAAGTAGCATAAATGGTAGGTAGAAAACAGACAGGAGGAGGTTAAGAATAGTATAGGAAATGTAGAAGACAAAGAACTTATGTGTATGACCTATGGACAAAAGCTAAAGGGCAAGGAATGGGGGGGTGGGGGTGGAGGGGAAGAAAGGGGAGAAAATGGGACAACTGTAATAGCATAATCAATAAAATATATTTAAAGAAATAATAGTAACTTTATATGTGAACCCAAAGAAAATTTAAAAATTTCACAGCCTGGTCAAGGTTGTGAGGTTGTAGTGGTCAAACGTCTCCGCCAGCTGCCTGCCGCCGTGAAAAACCCCTAAAAACTGGTTCAGAAGCTGAATCTGGCCGAGAGTGCAGAGCTAGGACTCTGGCTGGCGAAAGATGCCAAGATCCCAGGTCTGTGGCTACACCAGCCAGGCTCAGTGCTGGGAGGAGAGACCACTTAAACCAAATGTTAAAGGCCACCGCACCTGTGCAGCACAGTCAGGGATGTCTCCACCCCCAATCTCTACTCCGCGCCTCCATAGTGGCCCCAAGACGCCCCGCCTTTATGCCGCGCCTGCGCACTGGTCCAGGGACGACTCACCTAGCTAGGCAGGAACCTACCTGGAAGTGGCAGGTCCCAGTGTCTGGAGGCTCGGGGTTTCTCTGTTGCTTGTGAGTAGTGGTCCAGGTGATGCGGCTGGGGGGCTGGGGCAGGCAGGCACTCTCAGTGGCCACTCCACACCCCCAACGCCTGGGATGACACCTCCTTTCATGGATAGGATAGAGGGGCGGAAGCGTGGCTGGTGGGGTCTGCGGGTCTAGGATAACCGACAGCGCGTGGGCCTCCCGGCCCGCCTGGCGCTGCGTCCTGGAGTAGGGGCTCCAGTAGTGGAGTGTCGGAGTGGTGCAGGATCGGGAGCTTCTGGGATGCATAACCACTTTCCTGGTGACTCGGGTCTCCAGCGGCAGCGCTTAGAGGTGGCCTCGGAGTCCTTCGGGCACTGGGCTTTCCTCCTGCCGCCTTCCTGTCCTAGCTCCATTAGTTTTCCCTGGACTCTGAACTTCCCTGACCTGTGAGAGGTGCATTCAGTATTCTGGTAGTCCTGCTGCATTTATTCATTCAGCCAGCATTTGCTGTCCCTAGTCCTAGTTCTGTGGTGGGTGCAGTAGCCTTGTGGGCCTCTGCAATAGGATACAGCATGTGTAAAGGTATTTGTTTAATGGGTAGACAAATTTAACATATAGAAAGGACAGAAAGACCCCTTCCCTCCTGGGCCTCACAGCCCAGTTGGGGAACCCAGGGAACAGGTGAGATTATGCCAGTCAGACAGTACCTGAGGCTGCGAGGACAATTAACTCTGATGTTGGAGACATGACCAGAAGAACTCATGAAGTGGTCAGAGTGGTTCTGCCTGAGCTGACCCGTGAGCCACGAGTACTCCAGGTTGTGGGAGAAAGAGACCCTGAGGTGAGTAGAGCTGGACACCTGACTGGACTCTGTTCAGTAGAAAGTACCAAGCAGCCAGGGAAGTGCGGACAAGGAGAGCAAGATGAGCAGGGGACCAGGGAACGAAGAGTGATTTTTATTTTAAGTGCAGCTAAAAGCTGTAGAATAGTTTTAAGGGTTGTAGAAAAGACTTAATAGCTCTGTAGATTATTGTGGACAACAGCCCACCATCCTGGGTGTCCACCCAAAGGAATCAATCACTCGACGTAACGTAGACAGTTCCAGGTGTCCCTCCAGGCACTTGTATTCCAGGATTGTGTATGGAGCCTCTAGGATGGAGGTGGTCCTAGCCAGTAGCTCCAAGTGAGGGAATCTGAAATTTCTAGGAAGGAGGTTTCTTGAGGATACATGGATGGTGACTGTGATTACAAAGGGCTGTCTGACCAGCTGTGCAAGAGCCATGATGTCTGGGAGCTTTCCCTGTTGGTGTTACCATGGCATAAAAAAGGTTCGTGAAAAGTCTACCAAGCAAGTCTAAAAAGTGACTTTTTGTCTGATCCCCCACCCAACTTCTGCCCTTAGAAACAACATTTGACTAATGTGGTGTGTGTCCATCTTCCTTGAACCTTACTTGAAAAACCAGAGAAGTGGACAACCCAGTAAAGAAGTCTGGAAGTGCCTCCCTCCCACTTGGTCCTATGAAAAGGAAACAACAGGTGTGTTATTGACAGGGCTGATTGATGTGCAGATTTTATGCAGAAAAGGGGAGAAAAATCCATTTAAACCTACCAGAAGAATAAATAGTGGTTTGCTAAAGTGCTTTGGTTTTGGATAAGTTTTTACCATGTGTGGCAGTCTTTTGTGCACATGGCTGTTTTGTGTATTTTAACTGAAAACCTTTAAGGAACTAACCAGCATATTAGGTGGCCACCAACCAAATCAAATAGACCTTGTATTTCTGAGAGCCAACCTGCCAAGCCAAGCTCCTAGAAACCTAGCCAAGTATGGGACAGGCACCTACCTCTGGCATCACTGCTCTACATCCAGATTCTCTTCTTTGACCCCTGCCTGCCCCTGACAGAGGGTGTCCCTGGCAGGAGACAGCTGGGAGCGAAGTTTGCCCAGCCAAAGCTTTTTGTTTGCTTTTGTGTATCCTACACCTTGCCCTGTCCACCAGCCCACTTCATATTCCTTACAGCCTTGTTCTAAGACTCCCCTTTAAAGAACAAAACTAAAGTTGAATTATTTTCCTCGGTGAACCCCTGGGTAGGTCTAATCAATATATTTACACTACCGTGTTAGTGGTGTCCATATAAGTGTGATTTGTCCCTCCTGCAGGTGTCATAGCTCTGGACAAACACCTTAACCCAGTGGAATGAAATTGGCTTTTAAGTTTGGCCTCAAGGGCTTGGAGGTACCTGTGGGCCAGGCTGTTTCTGGCTCTGTGCTCCCACAATGTTATGTTCTATTTAGACTCTGTTTATGTTGCCCTGAACTTGTGATGTGTATCTTTTTTTGTTGTTGTTTATCTGTTTTTAATATATTTTATTGATTAAGCTCTTACAGTTGTCCCATTACCCCCCCTTTATTATCCTCTACCCTGCATACCGCTCCCCGCCACTTTCTCCCCTTTAGTTGTTGTCCATGGGTCATACACATAAGTTCTTTGGCTTCTACATTTCCTATACTATTCTTAACCTCCCCCTGTCTGTTTTCTACCTACCATTTATGCTACTTATTCTCTGCACCTTTTCCCCCTCTCTTCCTCCCACTCCCCTGTTGATAACCCTCTGTGTCTTATATAAATCTCTTTAACATTTCATATAATAAAGGCTCGGTGATGATGAAGTCCTTGAACTTGACCTTATCTGGGAAGCACTTTATCTGCCCTTCCATTCTAAATGAAAGTTTTGCTGGATAGAGTAATCTTGGGTGTAGGTCCTTGCCTTTCATGACTTGATAAACTTCTTTCCAGCCCCTTCTTCCCTGCAAGGTTTCTTCTGAGAAATCAGCTGACAGTCTTATGGGAACTCCTTTGTAGGTAAGTGTCTCCTTTTCTCTAGCTGCTTTTTAGATTCTCTCCATATCTTTCATCTTGGGTAATGTAAGTATGATACGTCTTGGTGTGTTCCTTTTTGGGTCTAACTTCTTTGGGACTCTCTGAGCTTCCTGGACTTCCTGGAAGTCTATTTCCTTTGCCAGATTGGGGAACTTCTCTTTTATTATTTGTCGAAGTAAGTTTTCAGTTTGTTGCTCTTCCTCTTCTCCTTCTGGCACCCCTATAATTTGGATGTTGGAATGTTTAAAGATGTTCTGTAAGTTCCTAAGCCTCTCCTCATGTTTTTGAATTCTTGTTTCTTCATTTTGTTCTGGTTGAATGTTCTTTTCTTCCTTGTGGTCCATACCATTGATTTGAGTCCCAGTTTCCTTCCCATTCCTTTTGGTTCCCTGCACATTTTCCCTCATTTCGTCAAGTGTATCCTTCATTTTTTCATCTAATTTGCAGCCAAATTCAACCAATTCTGTGAGCATCCTGATTACCAGTGTTTTGAACTGTGCATCTGATAGGTGGGCTATCTCTTCATGGCTTAGTTGTATTTTTACTGGAGTTTTGATCTTCTCTTTCATTTGGGCCATTTTTTTTTTGTCTTGGCACACCTATTACGACATAGTAAGGGGCAGAGCCTTAGGTGTTCACCGAGGCGGGGCAACCCACGTCACTTCATTGTGACGCTGTATGTGGGGCAGGGGTCTGAGAGGGAACAGTGCTGCATGCTCTGCTCTCTGCTAGTTTTCAGTCACCTCCCCCACTACCCATAATCAAATTGGGCCCTTCTGGTGCTGATTCCCAAGTGGGTGGGTTTATGTACATTCTAGGACCCTGTGGGTCTCTCCTGCGAACTCTCCTGTGAGGCTGGGAGTTCCTCCTGCTGCTGCCTCAACCCTGACAGGTGTTTTCAGTCAGAGCTTTGAGGTTTTATTTCCCCATGCTGGAACCCTGGGTTGCACAGTCTATCTCACTCCCCAGTTGTTCTTCCCAGTTTATCTGCACACGAATGGGGGACCACCTTGTCTGCCAGCCACTGCCTTGCTGAGAGTCTTTTCCATCCGGCTTCCCATCTCCATCCCTCCTACCGGTCTGAACGAATGTTTCTTCAACTCCTTGTTTGTCCAACTTCCATACAGTTCGATTTTCTGTCAGTTCTGGTTGTTTTTTGTTTTTAAATTTGTTGTCCTTCTTTTGGTTGTGCAAGGAGGCATAGTGTATCTACCTATGCCTCCATCTTGGCCAGAAGTCTTCATCTATCTAGTCTTTATCTAGTACATTCCATGCCTGTTTTTCCTCAGGGACAGTTTCTACCAATTTTTCTTCTTAAACGGGCCATGCTTTTCTGTTTCTTTGTATGCCTTTTGATTTCTTTGTTTCTTTTTTGAAAAATTTGGCATTTGAAAAAGTAGCCATTTTCTCCAGTCCTCATAGACTGGCTCTGTGCTGTCAAAAGACCTTCATTAATTAGTAGGATGTGTTTTAGCCTCTGAGTTAGCCTAGGGCAAAGGCATAAGCTCTTCTCAGCACTTCTTCTGAGCATGTATCTTCCCTGGGCTTGTGTGCATGCTATTTTCAACTGTCTTAATTTCCCAATATCACCTGGACTTCTCCTTGGGCTTGAGTTGTTCTACTGTATCTCGCCCACCCCCTATCCTCTTGCCCTAGTCATGTGTGGGTCTGAAGTCACCCTGTGGCTTTCACAAGAAGTACTCTGCTGTTTTCTGTAGCTTTCCTCATCCGAGCTCCCAGTCAGACAAAACAGAGACCTGTCCTTCAGCAGACCCAAGACAGGTTAGAATGTTGCCAAAAAGTCTGCTGTGGGGGGATTCCACGCGCAGAGCTCCCCTGGGCCATAGCAGATGAGAATAAATCTACCAAGACATGATATCCCTGGAGAGGAAAGGTGACCAGTCTCTCAGAGAAGAAAGGTCCTGAACATTTCCTTTCCTGCATTTTTATTGAGTTCAACTCACACAGAGATACATAGTACACATATAAAGCTCATCAACCAGTGCTCAAAAAGCTACAGTCATGAGAAACTGACATCATTTGCAGATAATAGTTGAAGAAGCACAGGGATTGTCTCTTGTCAGGGTCGACTTTAGCTCAAGTGTCTGTTTCATAGCAAGAGGGCAGGGCAAGCCTCAAAGGAAACAAATAATATTCTTTCTCTGGCCAGATTCACCCCCACCCTGGGAGCCGTCTGTTCCAGTACAAGGTTGCAGCTGCCTCTGGCATAGTTCCTAGGCTGAGTCAGGCAGGGAGAGCAAAGCAGCCAAGAGACTAGGAGACTTTTACAGAAAGACTGAGGCCTAAGGCCAAGGGGTGAGGGTCTTTCTGCCCCTTCTCTGTAGACCCCAAAGTCCATCCCTGATGACCCATCATGACTGTGCCTGTCTTAGGTTTCCCCTCCCCTTTTGAGGAGGTCTTACCCGTCATTAGCTAACCTGTCATCTGCCCAAGCCAAGCAGGGGGAAGTGAGGGAGGCAGGGGCTGTACTCCTGCCAGGAGAAAAAGTTCTGTCTCCTTAGTGGCTCATGTCCCCAAGGCCTTTTCACTCAGCTCTAGCTGTGAAACTCTTTTTGTCTCTTAATAAGGCCACAGTCCCTGAAACCAGGCAGGATAGCTCCCAACAGTCTGCTCTGTTCCCTGCAGTTTGAGGGGAGGAACTAGGCATTGGTGCAGCTGTTTTCAGGTGGTTTCATATGGGGAGAAGTGGGGGAGGGATGAAGAAATACCACAAAATTTCTTACCATACTTAATGTGAGTTTTTCTCCACTGGGCACATTTGCTTGGTTGTTGTAGATCTTTGACTGTTTTCCAGAACTCCTATAAAATATTTTAGCCAGTACCAATTTTTAAATTATTCCATGGGGGAACAAGGGCCTAGAAGTCCCAAATATACCATCTTTCAGATGTCCTCCCCCCATTAAAGGATTTTAAATAGGGACTTTTTTGTGTGCCTGATGAAAATATGGGAGATGGGTTGGGTGGAGGAGCTTCATCTGGTGTTGTAGGTCAGAGCCTGTGTTCTAGACCAGGGAGCAGTGGCACAAGATAGTCTAAGTCCATCCCCTGAGGGTTCATAGCCTACAGGGGACTTAGATCTTCAGGAATTAATCCTATAGACAGTGGCATCGTGATAGATAATTATGGTGCTAAGGCACAAGGGGATAGGCAGCTCAGAGACAGCATAATAAGGGTGGAGGCTGTTTAAGTTGGGGGCAGTCAGAGAAGGTGGGGACAATAACATTTCAGCAGAGGTTTATGGATAAGGACAAGGTTGGCCAGCTTGGCAGACAAGCATTCTAAGAATGCATAATGATGTGTGCGAAGGGCCTGAGGCAGGCAGGACCTGAGTTCTAGGGACAAAGCAAGGCACTACATTTTTAGAGCACCATGAGCAAGAGAAGCTGCAGAGGCCTGTAGGGGGGCAGGCCTGGGGCTAGGTTGGTGACATGATTCTGAGGGCTGTGAGAAGCTTCCACATGCAGTGAGACTCAAGAGAAGCCCAAAATAAGGCAGAGACAGAGTCTTGGGGTGAGGTAGAGTTTTGGAGAGGGAGGTTTGCTTGTTGGCAGTGGTCAAGAGAGCCTTTCCTGCAGCACTGTTCAGGGAGGGGTTATTTTTCTGCTCCTAGCCCAAGTTTGGGTCGTGGGTCACTGGAGACACCTTTCCCCTAGGCAGGGCCACAGAGGCAACCGTAGGTTTAAGTGGTGCTGCTCTCACCTGAGCTCCAGGGACCTGAGGGCCTCCATGTGTGGCTGCGGGGTTAGGTCCCCAAAAGGAGCGACCATAGAAGTCCTGGACTCTGTACTGTCTGCCAAGGACGACTTTTGTTCTATTTCTTTTCCACTCAGACAGCCTCAAGGTTGGCATAAAGGCCAGTGCAGTCTTGCCTCCTGCACAGATAGTCCTGGCTCCCGCTTTTCCCTTTCCCAGACAGTGCAATCACACTGTCCTCCAGTACTCCTGCCTATTACTGTCCCTGGTTCCAAGGGAAGTTAACCTCTTGCTTAACTTCTATAAAGCCAGCATTCAGTATCTGTATCCTGTCCTGAGCACATCTCGCATCTCTTTGTACCCTGAAACAGTAGCATGAGGTGACTTTCCTGTGAGCAGCTATATGTTACAGATGAGACCAGCCCAATGCAAGGAGATAACTTGCCCATGGTCACGTGGCTGCTGCAGTCAGAGCCTAAACGCATGCCCTGCTTTCAACCTGGCACTTCTCTGTCCCTTTCCCCTAGGAATTTCCACTCAATTACATAACTGAGAATTATGAACAGACGGTGGACATTCCCTGAAGGTAGGGGGGCCTTGAGAATGAGGCACCTCATTTCTTGTCCTTTGAATACTGACATTCCTGTGTGATGCTTTGCCCTAGAAGCTGCTAATAAAACTTGAACACGTGCTTCCGTTTGAGGGTGCATTGAACCAGAATTAATGGTGCTGAATTAATTTATTCTGCTACTCAGGTAGAGCTTTTATAGTCTTTGAAAGCACATGGGCATTATTTCCTTCTTGGCAGGAATATGCTACATGAATGAGAAGAGATAACCGTTGTTAAATTTCCAGGGAAACGAGTAGTGTTTTTCAGATTTGTCTGGGCCTTGCAGTTCCCAGAGGACAGGATTTTAACTCTTCAAAGTAAATTACTATATGGGAGAAAGTGAGAATTGAAAGAATAGATCAGAAGGAAAGAGTGGAATGTTCTGTTACCTTGTAAGGTTTTGGGACATCACTTACACATAACTTTTTAAAACAGAACAAGTCCAACAGCTGTTTGTCTGGAACAGCACTTAGAGGGGAACACGCTCAGGCTGTGGGTCTGTGTCCCACCTCACCACCTACAGGACCTATAATCTTGGACAACTTATTTAGTCTTAAAAACCTCAGCTCGTCTTCTATAATATATGGATCACACCTTCTAGAATCATTTTGAGGATCAAGTGAAGCTTATGATTCACAGGAGAAAATGCAGACCAGTTTTTGGTTCAGTGTTTTCATCCTTGAGCTCAGGGATTTCTGAGTTACCCAGGAACTTCATAGCCTAATATGTTTTTCCTGCCTCTCCCTTTCAGTCAGCAGCTGCAAAGAAATGAGAAAAATACCAAATAATGGGAACCTGAAGAGATGAAGGTGGCATACCCCTTGGGACTGTTTGTGTGCCTGTTCATCTGTATTGCCTATGTCAAGCAGCACTGGGTCTCCACCACTCAGGCCTTCTTCAGGGTCACTGAGGCAGCATCAGGGGACCACAGGAGCCATCAGACCCGAAATCTCCTGGGGATGACTACACATGGCCACAGGGTCTTCTATGGGATCATGTTTGATGCAGGAAGCACTGGCACCCGAGTACATATCTTTCAGTTCACCTGGCAGCCTGGAGGTATCCTGCCCGGGGCAGAAAGCTCTGGCTGTGCACTGCTTTTTTCTCTTTCTCTCACAGGAGAGCTCTTGGAATCACCTCCCCTTAAAGACGATGGTTTCTCGGTGTGTGGGCTAGACTCCCTGCCTTAGACGCACCTGGGAACTTGTCAAAAATGCAGTGTCCCAGTGATGCTGACTCAGAGTATGGGCTGGGGACCAGGAACCTAAATCTCCCAGGAGTCCCAAAATGTTCTTAATTATACTGGTGTCTGGTTACCAGCTAAGGGCAACTGAGATCCTAGAAGGTTTGGGGGCCTGTCCCTTCCCAGCATGCATAGGCAGGTCAGGTAGCTGGGATCATGACTTAGGCCAGAGGTTGTGTTGGTGAATTTAAGGCAGGAAGTAACCCCAGATTCAGGAGAGTGGAGCCAGGAGTCGAGGAAAGTTAGATAATTGCAAAGACCCAGGACCCAGGCCAAAACAGAGCTGCCAGTGGAGCCAAGCAGCAAGAGGATGAGAAATAAGAGTGGCCTCAGCAGTGAGAATGGAGCTGGGGCCAGAGTCCTGTCAGCTTTGCTTCCTCTGGTGGGGGCTTCAGGCAGAGGGGAGGGTGTAAGTTTGGGCATCTTCACTTTATGGCTTCTATAAGGAGACCCATATCACTGTCCAGCTGTCCATCCTTTTCCTCCTCCCTTTGATCTCCTTTCCCAGCATCTCTTTGTGCCCATCTGCTCTGAGGATCATCTCTTCAGCTTCTAGCCATGGTTTTTGCTGGCCACTCAGCAGGCCCACTGGTCAAACTGGGGTCCCCTCCTCTCTGCTCCAGTTCTTTGCTGACCTTCAGTGCCTTTTGAGTCCGTGTCATTCTGTGAATTTAACTGAACTGGTGATGCCAGACACCTTGAGTAGCTCTCTCCAAAGCCATCGTGGCATATTTTACTTTTCATCTGTTTTGGTTTTAAACTTACTGCAAGTTAAATATATATATACTGGACCTGTCTACCTCCAAAAATGGTTTCAAAGCTAAGTTTAAGACAACACATGTCTGCATGTAATCCTTTAATAGCCATATTCCATTGTTTTATCTTTGGAATAAAAGTTTTCTGTTATTTTTCTCCTAGGTCTTTGTGTCTGAATTCATACCAGCATCCCTTGGCCACTGTAGGTTCTGAACACGCACCCTTCTATAGGCACATGAGTCCAACCTCCTAATAATTTAAAACACTCAATTTAAAAAAATATATATTGTTTAGAACTCCATAATGTATCTATCCCAGAATCAATTTCATATTTGCAGTTTGGAATCATCTGCCTTATGCCTCTATTTCACTAATTAGCAAGAATTAACTATTAAATTTAACTTTAAGCCCTGGTTGATGTGGCTCAGTAGATTGAGTGCTGGCCTGTGAACGAAAGGGTTGACAGCTCGATTTCTATTCAGGCCATATGCCTGGGTTATGGGCCAGGTCCCCAGTAGGGGGCGCATGAGAGACAGCCACACATTGGTGTTTCCCTCTCTCTTTCCCTTCCTCTGTCTAAAAATAAAATCTTTTTTTAAAAGTCTTTAAAAATTTTAACTTTAAATGGAGTGTTTTAGATGCAAATTATACTTGAATAAAGTTAGTTTTTTTAATTTCATCAATCTTTTTTTTAAATAATTACTTTATTGTTGTTCAATTACAGTTGTCTGCATCCTCTTCCCTCCCCTCATCCCCTCCAACCCCACCTCCCTTCCCTGCCTCCCTCCCCTCCCTTGGTTATGTCCATGTGTCCTCTATAACTGGTTCCTGAAAACCCTTATCCCCATTGTCCCCTCTCCCCTCCCCCCCGGCTATTGTTAGATTGTTCTTAATTTCAGTGTCTCTGGTTATGTTTTGCGTCTTTCTGCTTTTGTTGATTATGTTCAAGTTAAAGGTGAGATCATGTGGTATTTGTCCCTCACTGCCTGGCTTACTTCATTTAGCATAATGCTCTCCAGTTCCATCCATGCTATTGCAAAGGGTATAAGCTCCTTCTTCCTCTCTGCTGCGTAGAATTCCATTGTGTAAATGTACCATAGTTTCTTGATCCACTCATTTGTAGATGGGCACTTAGGTTGTTTCCAGCACTTGGCTCTTGTTAATTGTGCTGCTATGAACATTGGAGTGTAA
>PVJI01013710.1:25292-47023 GCA_004026765.1 Micronycteris hirsuta
TGAACTTGACCTTATCTGAGAAGCACTGTATCTGCCCTTCCATTCTAAATGAAAACTTTGCTGGATAGAGTATTCTTGGATGTAGGTCCTTGCCTTTCATGACTTGGAATACTTCTCTCCAGCCCCTTCTTGCCTGTAAGGTCTCTTTTGAGAAATCAGTTGACAGTCTTATGGGAATTCCTTTGTAGGTAACTGTCTCTTTTTCTCTTGCTGCTTCTAGGATCCTTTCCTTATTTTTGATCTTGGGTAATGTAATTATGATGTGTCTTGCTGTGTTCCTCTGTGGGGCCAACTTCTTTGGGACTCTCTGAGCTTCCTGGACTTCCCGAAAGTTTATTTCCTTCACCAGCTTCGGGAAATTCTCCATCATTATGTGTTCAAATAAGTTTTCAATTCCTTGGATTTCTTCTTCTCCTTCTGGCAGCCCTATGATCCGGATGTTGGGACGTTTACAGATGTCCTGGAGGTTTCTGAGCCCCTCCTCCATTTTTTGAATTCTTGTTTCTTCATTCTTTTCTGGTTGGCTGTTTTTTTCTTTCTGCTGGTCCACTCTGTTGATTTGAGCCCCAGTTTCCTTCTTATCCCTACTGGTTCCCTGCAGATCTCTCATTTGTTCAAGCAATTTCGATAATTTTTTTGTCAAATTCTGTAAGCATCCTTATTACTAGGGTTTTAAACTGTGCATCTGATAGGTTGGCTATCTCTTGGTCGGTTATCTCTGGTGCTTTGATCTGTTCCTTTCTTTGGGCCATTTTTTCCCCCTCGGTGCACCTGTTACTATAAGGGGGGGCAGAGCCTTGGGGTTCACAGGGGCAGGGAAACTCCCAGTAGTTGTGCTGTGACGTAGCCTGTGGGGGCGGGACCTGAGAGCACAATGGTGCCTGCTCCGCTCTCCGCACCCACACCACCTCCTGCAAGCAATTTGAGCCCCTCTGCGCTGGCTCTGGGGGTTGCTCCGGGGTCAGTGGACGGGCTGCACAGCTCAAATCCCCCGCGGGTCTCCCCAGCGAACTCTCCTATGAGGTCGGGAGTTCCTCCCGCCGCCGACTCCCACAGGTGCTCTCAATCTGCGCAGATGGGTTGCACACTGCTTTCTTTCCCAGTCCATCTGCCCGGTCCACCAGTCTCAGCCCCACTGGATCTGGATGAGCCGGGTGCTGGCCGCGCTTTGGTCAGGCACGCCCATCTCTCGGTGTGCTGCAGCCGCACGGGGACCGCCCTTCCAACCTCGGACCTGCCATCTGCTCACCAGCTCACCGAAGAGTCGCCAAGCGCTCTCCCTCCACCCTGCTCCTCCCGGCTCACCAGACTGGATGAATGTATCTTCCTTAATTCCTTGGTTGTCAGACTTTCTCTCAATTCGATTTTCTGTCAGATCTGGCTGTGTTTGGTTGTGTAAATTTCTGATTTTTTCCTTGTTTGGTTGTGCGAGGCAACACGGCACATTCACCTATGCCGCCATCTTAGGAAATCTAATCCTAAGAGACTCTTAATAAGGTTCCTCACCAGTCTTGGTTTTAAATATGGCCTTAAGAGTTTGTTGGTGAGACTTCCACCAAGATGGCGGCGTAGGTGAACACACTAGCTGCCCGCACATCCAGAGTGTCTAAACAACGAACGCAATAACGAAAAAGTAAACAACCAGAATGGACAGAAACGAACTGAAGTGAACTCCGACACCCAGGAGGTTGGAGAGGAGGAACAACCAGGCCGACCCCGCCCCCAGAGGAAACGTCACCAAAAAACAACCCAGGTTGCCGGCACCAGCGATCCGACAAGTGCACCAAGATAAAAAGAATGAAAACGGCCAAAATGAAAGATCAGAACAAATTACAACTAACGGATGACGACATAGTCAACCTATCAGATGCTCAGTTTAAAACGCTGGTAATCAAAATGCTAACAAAACTGGAATAAAGGTGGACGCAAATAAATGAACAAATGAAGAACACGATAAAGATAATGAGGGATGATCTACAGGGAACCAATAGGGAAAAAAAGGAAGCTGGGACTCAAACCAATAGTGTAGACCAGAAGGAAGAAACAAGAATTCAAAAAAATGAGGAGGGACTCAGGAACCTAAGAGACATCTGTAAACAACCTAATATCCGGATCATAGGGCTACCAGAAGGACAAGAGGAAGACCAAGAAATTGAATGTATTTTTGAACAGATAATGAAGGAGAACTTCCCAGATCTGGCAAAGGAAATAGGCTTCCTGGAAATCCAAGAAGTTCAGAGAACCCCAAAGAAGTGGGACCCAAAGAGGAACACACCAAGGCACATCATAATTACATTACCCAAGATTAAGAATAAAGAGAAAATCTTGCAAGCAGCAAGAGAAAGGGAGACAGTTACCTACAAAGGAATCCCCATAAGACTGTCAGCAGATTTCTCAAAGGAGACCTTCCAAGCAAGAAGGGGCTGGAGAGAGATATTTCAAATCATGAAAAGCAACGACCTACAACCAAGAATAATCTATCCAGCAAAACTTTCATTTAGAATGGAAGGGCAGATAAAGTACTTCTCAGATAAGGTCAAGTTCAAGGAGTACATCATCATGCAGCCTCTACTATATGAAATGTTAAAAAGTTTCGTATAAGGACTCAGGAGCGAAGGCACCGAGGCCAGATCAGCTACCGGGAAATTCAGATCAGTCACAGCCAAGACGCTTGTGAGGTAAGCAAGCAAAATACAACCAGAGAAACAAAATAGAACCAGAGACATTGAAGTTTAGAACATTCTGGCAGTAACCATAGGGGAGGGGTAAAGGGAGAAGGGGGACAAGGGTATTCGGGAACTGCTATAAAGGACACATGGACAAAACCAAGGGAGAGGGTGGAAGCAAGGGAGGGAGGTGGGTTTGCCTGGGGTGGGGTGGGGGGAGGGTAAATGCAGACAACTGTAATTGAGCAACAATAAAACAATTAAAAAAAATGTTTGTTGGTATGAGGGAGGCGGAGGGGAATGTTTAGTTGTCTTCCAGCCTCTTCCAAAAGAGGAAGTTGATAAAGAATAGGAGTGAGAAATATGACATTGGCATAGTATTCTAGTTTTTTTAGTATGGTATCTTCTAAAACTATCTTCCAGAAGCCACTGGATGACATTATGAATAAATCTACTTTCTGTAGCTGATCTGAAGGCTGAGAGTAGTGAGGAAGTGGTCAGTTTGTGCTTCTGAAACCTAAAAGTAGTGATCTGCATCCTCTGTTTTGTTTACAGCACCTCAAGTGATTCAAATGCTGTTTTGTGACTCTCTTGTAGGCATTTCAGCCTGGATCACCATCAACTTTCTAACAGGTATGTTCACTGTATTGTGAAAGTTAACAACAGTTCAGACCCCATTCTTGAGAGCAGGGATCTCATTTCTACTCTTTAAAATACCCCCTCGGGGTTTCATGGTGTTCTGGCCAAAAGTACGTTGCTGGAGTGCATGGAGGTGTTCACCTGGCTTGTCAGGGTCAGCATTGATTTCAAAGATATAAGTGCTAGGGAAAGGGTGATTCTCTGCAGTCCTGGGAAGGTTTCTACCAGCATAGCTCTACCTTCCTCCTGCAGCAGAGTCCACCAGGGGCCCTGTCCTCATTTCTAAGAGAAGTCAGGACTTCTACTATTAAATATGATGTAAATACTAATCACCTTATAATTGAATTCCTCTGCTATAGGTAGAATAAGGAACAGAAACATCTGTTCTTGGAAACAGGCAGCAAGGAGTTTTCTTAGATTAACTCAGTACATGAGGATTTTTGTCCCTTTAATGTAATGACAGAAAAGGCCAGTGTGGCTGACATATGTATAAAAAAGAAAAAAGCCCAGCTGGTGTAGCTCAGTGGATTGAGCGTGGGCTGGGAATCAGAGGGTCCCGGTTTGATTCCCAGTCGGGGCACATGCCTGGGTGCAGGCCAGGTCCCCAGTGAGGGCCATGTGAGAGGCAACTATACGTTGCTCTTTCTCCCTCCCTTCTCCTCTCTCTAAAAATAAATAAATAAAATCTTTAAAAAAAAAAAGAAAGAAAAAGTTTCCTGACCCCTTGGGAATGGAAAACCATGTTAAGTGACATGGGGAGCCTGAGCCTCAGAGCTATCTTGGGGCATGTAGGATATTAGAGATGTTCTCTGAGCTGTGAGAAGTAGATATGACAGGCCTAGCCACAGGTCAATGTTGTCCTCTCATTGTTCAAATTAAAGCCACAAATAGTGGAGCTGTTGTTCATACTCTTAAACATGTGGTGCATCTTTACATGGAGAGTTTCTAATAGCTACAGGTACTTCTCTGTGTTGTTTTTCTTTTCACTGAAGGGCCTGGCTTCTAACTTCTCCTTACTTTTTCTACTGTACTAATCTATCTGCTGATGTGACAGTGCTGGGCTGGTTTTTACTCCCTCTGCTCCAGGCAGTTTGGAATCCCCAGGAAGCAGCAGTGTGGGTATGCTGGATTTGGGTGGAGTGTTCACTCAGATCACCTTCCTTCCAAGAGTCGAGGTAACCAGCCCCTGCTAGGGGCCCCACCCTCCAAGGCTACCTCTTATAAGGAGGCCCGTAGATCTGGTAGCTCTGGGCCCATGCCATCAGTACCTCTCCTGAGAGTCAGATCCATTCAGTTAATGCTTCTTAGTTTGATTTTAACTCTGCCTGGAAAAAAATAGAAATTTGGTCTTTAGTGGGGTGATAAAGTAGATATTACTGGAACTCTTTAGGCCAGAATGTTAAGTAGGCCCTCTCCTCCCCTCCCTGGCAACACCCTCCTCACCTACCATTTTTTTTTAATTATTACTTTCAGTTTTCTACAGCAGAGCACTTATGAAATTTATTCATTATTGTTTTGGTTGGGCTATATTTGTCAGAATAGGTAAATGTTACTCATAAGAAGGAAAAACCTTGTTTTCACTTTGGATGTTTCATTTTACATTTTTGCTCCAATGGAAAGCTTAATTTAACTTAATGAAAAGCTATTTTATTTTATTTTTTATGTGCTGGACACTGTTTTTTTCTTTTTTTCATTACTATTTAGTCCCCTATACTCCCTTCCCACCCCCCAGCAATTACCACACTGTTGTCCATCTGTCATTTTTCTGAAAAGCTATTTTAAGTGAATACAACTGTGAATATCCCTGTTCTTTCAAATGAATTGAGGGAATGGGAAACAGTTTTCTAGAAAGTCCATCAGAAAAGGTAGTAACCCTCATGTTCTCCCCAGGACACCCTTCAGACCACCCGGCTGCCTGACATCACTGCAGATTTTTAATAGGACCTACAAGCTCTACTCAGACAGGTTTGTCTTTAGGAGTGAGGGTGGAAAGGTTGACTGTCTAGGCACATAGTTCAGCTAGCACTGTTCAGCCTCCACCTTGACTCTGACTCCTGCCTTGTGGAGTGACTAGAGTATTTAGGCACAGACCAGCTAGGTCCTGGATGCCTCCTGCTGTGGTCCCACCTGGAGCCTCTTCCTCCTCCTCCCTGCTGTTTCTCCCTTCTTCCTTTATTTTTCAGTTTGATACAGCAAAATTACATTTCTTCTTTTATTCTTACTCTGTTCTACTTTGGAGGAGGTTTTTGAAGAAGGGGGGAAGAGCCTATGGATTGTGTGGGAATTTTCCGGCACCCACATGGCATCTTCAGTAGATTTTTTTCTGTAAAGCACATGTGCACCATCAAGATCAGGGTTATGTCTGTTGAGTTCACGAATGTCCACAGCTCCTAGGCAAGTCCTGTCAAGTAGTAGGCTTTCATTTGTTGAACCAATTAGCTGAATGCCCTAAACTCCACAAAGGAAGGCTTCTAGAAAAAAATAGAAAAGCCTGCTGCATTGCCACACTTGTTTTGTACCCAGCCCAGGTGAACGAATGTATTGGAATCAGAGTTGAGGATGGCAGCCAACACTTCCTGTGGCAGGCTAGCTCCTCACCCATGATTTTCTTTCCACAGCTACCTGGGGCTTGGATTAGTGTCAGCGCAGCTGGCGATTCTGGGTGGTGCAGAGGAGAAACCTGGTGAGTGGAATACAGTATTGCAAGTTCTTGCTCAGCAGGCGTGAGGAGTCCTTCGGGAAAGGTGTCCCTTCTCCTACCTGCACCTCCACTGACACAGCAACTTGCTGACCCCTGGCCTGACCCCTGTCCTCCCTGCCAGCAGGACTCGAGGAGCCCAGGAGGGACATGTATGGAAGAATGTGCTACAGATCTTGTCAGTGGCACCCAGATGGGGACACTAGCCAATGTGTTTTACCTGTGTACATTCCGAGTTATTTTTTGAAAGAAAGAGGCTAGTAAAGTCATTTCTGAAATACTGAGCTGGGGGATTTTAGACTTGCAAATAAAAGTTATCACCTACATTTGGAGTCTGCTTGGTTTTAAGGATTTGAGGAGAGAACCTTATTTTCTAAGACAGTATGAGAACGTGGCACAAGGAGGTATGATTCAAGCTGTTGCCATGGGGCTGGGGGACTTGTTCTCTCATTCACAATGATTCTAGTCTTGTGAGAACATCCCTCTGTCTTCTCTCGCTGTATCATAAAACAGAGGCTTGACTCTTCCTCCAGGGCTGGTGTTGGACTAGAGATGAATCTTGTGTCTGGTTAGGTTATTAATCACATTTACTTCCAGCTTTTCTGCTCCCTCTTGACAGGCCTGGCTGAGGAGAAGCCCATCATTGGCTGAGTAGGTCTTGGGAACATTGTGTCCCGATTCAGGAATGGGAGGACACAACTCTGAGGCTGGCAGCTTTCTCTCTATCTGATGACATTGGCAGGAGCCTCAAAGACCTTGACCCATGGGTCTGGCCCAGACTTTTGCATGTGAGCCCATTCATGTTCTCAGCCACACACCCTTCCCTTGGCCCTGCCAGTTTGTGCCCCCGCTGTCTCATCAACCCAGCACTTCTAACTACCCCTTCCAAGGGCCTGGTTGTTCTGACACAGTGGGAATGTTCAACTGAAATTTTTGTTTTTCTACATACATCCTGTTTCTGTTCATTTCTTTCAAATTCTGGTGTTTAACCTCATAATGATATCCCCTGACAAAACCAAAAATATGTCCACATCTCAGAAACACCTGTGACTTTCACTCTGGGTCCAGAAAACACCTATTTAGCCAATGAAAAGAAGGCAAGCACCAGTTTGCCCACCCATGGCTGCCATCAGAGTCCCATCAGTGCTTGTACCTGCCCCTCTCAGCAGAGAAGCTTAGAGGCCACTGGTCTTCTTGACAGGCCACACAAGTGCCTGATTGGGACAAGTGGGGCCATGACACCAACTAAGAGGGGTGTACCCGAGAGAATGAGTCTCTCTGTTGTGTTATCTGTTGTTGAACAACAGATCTATTACCCACCAAACTGAGTGGCTGAAAACAGCAGTCATTTTTTATTATCGTATCTCATGATTCCATAGGCTTCAGCTGAGTGACACCTCTACTGGAATCTCTGGGGTCCCATGTGATGGCATTTAGGGTACATGGGCTGCATGTCTGTACCCCGGCATTCCTCCATGTGGCCTCTTCCCCAGAAGAGCAGCGTGCACTTCTCCCTAGCAGCTCAGAGAAAGGAAGACTGTCTGAGTCACAGGACATCATGGCTCCTGTACCTTCTGTTGGTGAAAGGAAACCACTTCTTGGTGGGAGACCAGCATGAACATCCTCAAGGGGTGGCATTGTGGAGCCAGCCTTGGAGGCCAATCATTACATTGCCTTTGCTAAGTATGGGGCCTCAGGTTTTGTGGAGCAGTACAGATTTGTGACATGGTAGCACTTGATGACATCATCGTGGCCCTGCCTCAGTGATCTATAAAATCGGGTAATGATGGCTCCCCTTCTATTAGACAATTCACTGAACAGCACTAGGTGTGTGGCCTAGAACCCTGAAGCCCCTCAGTGAATGAGAGCTGGGAGTGGCCATGTTTCCAGAGCAGATGAGGCTCTGCTACAGCCTCTATGATAAAGGTTTTTCCTCCCACAGCTGACCTGGAACACTTCCAGGACTCAGATCTTATGTTTAACCCTCCGTACCTTTAGTATTAGCCTAAAATACTCTGTCCTATAGGCCTCCTCTCAGTAGAATCATGTCTTTCAGCTCCATGCAGTGCCCTAGTCTTACAGTGACAATGTGCTTTTCTTTTCTTTTTTATCTTTTTATTTCAGTAGAGGATGGAAAGGTGTTGGCAGCCCTTGTTTGTATCCCAGTTTCAAAGGAGAGGGGAACATGCTGAAATAACTTACAGAATTTTAGGACTAAAGGCAGGTACTGTGGATTTATCCTTCATCAGCCGCTTATAAGGGTTAAAAATGGCAGCCCGCCCTTTCCAAGGATCTCTTAGAAGCATGGAGACTGTCATCAAACCTCCTATACAGACAAGCTTGTACTCATCCATGAAATGGAGGCACTCTTTGAACCTCATCAAGACTCTGGGTAACCCACTGAGATCTTCCAACTCCCGTGAGGTCTCTGTACAGGGCTTCCTTGTCTATTGCTAAATACTTTCCTTCTAAAGGGCCAGATTTCCCACCAAGCTTCAGTAAGAAAGGACTCGAACATTCCAAGTCTCTAAAACAATCAGCAAGCTCATTTCTGAACAAAGGGAGAAATGGCTTCTCATTCTCCCTCCTTTAGGAAAAGAGAGGCTGCTCCAGGCTTTAGAGTCCCTGAAGCCCTGTGTTGGGTTCTCACCAGCCTGGCCTCTCTTACCCTGTGGTGGATTTCTGGCCAGCAGAATCCGTGTCGACCACGATTGAATGCATGTAAATAAATATCACCCAGAGACACACTGGACTTAGAGGCTAGACTGGGCTAGTCTTAGAGGTTAGGACTTAGAGGCGCGACTCCTCCCTTATTCCCTGGGAGAGAGCCCTGAGCCTTGTCTAGGGGGGTTTATTGAAGATTTTGGGCACAGAGCATTAGAATGGTCTTTATTAACTTATGCATAGAATGTAAATTCAAGTCCGGTGGTAGATGGACCAGGGAGGTACATCAAAAGGAGAGATATGCAAATGGAAGGTCAACAGACTTGGGTTGATCCGTAAACATTTGGCTAGGAAGAGCCTGGACATGCATTGGCATAAGTCCTTTAATCCAGGGATGGGGGGAGTTTTCAACAAGGTTGTAAATCTAAGAGATTATGTTAGCCAGATTCCCCTACAGGAAATTCTGTTTCCACGAACATGGGTCCATGTATGCCGACTTGGGCTTTACACACGAGAGACCTTGCCCTTTGACATGCATGAAAGTCCAGGGCTACAATTCCCCACACGTGGAAATATGAACTCCCTTATCACCCCACATGGTCTTTGTTGCTCTGTGCACTGTGAGTGTCATCTAAAAGAAACATTGAAATATTTTTCTCAGGCTACATGAGCATGAGGCTTATCTGCCTTTGGTGATAGAGTTGTTTCTAATCTTCTGACACCAAATGTGTGGATTTTCTATACCAGTTCTCCAAATAATTGATTAAATCCTTGTTCATTTGTGATTAATTCAATCCTTAGTTCCTCACCCCTCCTCCCTGGATGTTGGGGTTGGGAAGTCCCAACCCTCATATCACATGGTAGGTTCCTCTAACAACCATCTGTCATCCTGTAGCCATCTAGGAACCCACCAGGAGTCACCTCATTAGTATAAGCTAAGGTCTGCTTGATAGGGGGCTTATTATGAACAGCAGAAGATGCCCATCTCACCCCTATCACTGAGGATCTTACAAGCAATTTAAGAGCTCTGTATTAGAAACCAGGAACAAAGACAAAATATGTTTTTTATTACCCACTGACAATGGACAGGTCACTAACTCAGCCACTAGTGCATGTGCCGTTTGTCAGGCCCTGTCACAGCCACAGCAGCAATGCACAGTGCAGACAAGATCTGTGGCCAGGTGGAGTAGAAGGAGTCAGACAGTAAAACACATGAGAAAGTGCTTTGAAGAAAAATAAAACAGGAGGAGATGGGGTTTTAGATAAGACAACCAGGGAATATCTGAGATCCGATATGAAGAGATTCAGAACGAACCACACAGATTGAAAGCTGCAGAAGTAGCATGTGCAAAGACCTTGAGGCAGCTGCTATGTTTAAGGAACAAGGAGGTAGTATGACTGATCAGAAAAGGGAAAGTGAAGGGAAATGAGGTCTGAAGAGCAAGGGGTGGCTCTCTGGGCCACAGAGAGATTTGGATAGAGCTGTCCTTAGATGGTGGAACAGATTTTGGAGAATGAGCGTGGGAAACTGATCCAGGCATGGGCTGTAGGGCAACCAGTCCCTTAACTCTGGGTCCTGTGTTTTCCTTCCAAGCAAGAAGTTAATGGCCAGCCCTGTAAACTTGAAAAACTGCCTATTAGGCCACAGTTTCCTGATCTGTGACATAAGGAGAGTGCAGGTCTCATCTTGCAGGTGGCTGATAAGATGGAATAAGATACTGTATGTTCAGAGTTCAGCACAGGGATGGCAGAGGCTGAATGTAGGGTAAACAGTGCAAACTTGAACCTATGGGACTACATGAGGACAGCTGCATAGGCCCAGCTAGAAGCTGGTGTCCTACAGAGTTAGAGGCCATGCTCTCCAGCCACCTTTGTTCTCAGTTCTCTCCTTTAATCAGTGTCATGGCTCCCGAGAGGTGCTATTGACGTGTGTGGTGCTAGTGAGCAACTGACTTGAGGTGGGGTCTGTGCAGGCTTCTGGTCCCACCATACCCTACAGGTCAGCATCTCAAGTCCTCAGAAGAGGACCTCCAGGTCAGTGACTTGGGAGCTCGGTGCTCACTGGCTGCTGACCCTGCTTTTGCTTTGCTCAGCAGTGAACCTGCACCAGTTCTGTGCCCATAGAGTGTCAGAGGTCCTCGAGAACAAAGTGCACAGCACAGAGAAAGTGAAGGATGTGGAGTTTTATGTTTTTTTCCTACTATTATGACCTTGCAGCAAATGTCGGTCTCATAGGTAAGTGTGGGCTGGGCCAGGGACTCACATTTCAACCCCCGGGCAGAGGGCTTCTGTCAGGGAGCAGCTCTACTGTGAATCACCTCGGGACGAGAGAAGCAGACTGACTAAGGAGGGTAGGTGTCTTGTCATTGAATAGAAGGTAATAAGCCTGATTTTTAATAAATAAATCAGGCCCTGAGCCACTGAGTAAAGTTATGTTGTTGGTGCAAGAGCAGTCACTTACTGTTGATTCAGTCTTCTTCTCAGAGGCAGGATTGACTCACCTATGTAACTCAGACCCTCACCCTCCTTCCTTGGTTCCTAAGTCTCTGGCTGATGGAGCCATTTGCGATGAAGCTAAGCAGCCATCTGTCCCCAGCTGGTACCCAAATTGGGATGGAGAAGGGTCAGCTGACTCCACTGGTCACCCTGAGGAGCTTTTAGGGTCTCTCTGACTACTTCACACCCCAGAGTGCAGTCAGTACAAGAGGTGACATTTGGAATTTGTCAAGGCTGGAGGTGTTCAGACTGAGGGTGGAAACTCTTGAGGGTTTGAGGTTACTTCATTGGGTCGTGACCAGTAATTTTGTTAATGAAATAATTGAAATATTCAGAATGCATTGCCTGTGGTAAAGATAAGACCATTGATGTAAATAAAAAGCTGTCCAGAAGAAACTGATGATGTCAGGTTCTATCTCCCAGGGACCTGAGTCCTCCAGCTGAGTCTTCACCCTCACTAAGCCTCCCTTTGTCAGAGCCTACTGTGGAAGGCAGCTAGCAGAAGTAGGGTTGGGTGGTTGGAGGGGGCTGTCCTCACCCTCACCCCTCTCTCAGACCCAGATCCCTCTCAGTGGTATAGAACAAGATCCTTGGGCTTCCCCTGCAGCCAGCCTCATGGTAGCAGGGCCTTAGGGTACCCTTCAGTTTCCACCTAGTTGGAGCAAGGACACATTAATGCACAACTTCCTAACCATGCAGCCACCTGTAAATGTTGCAATGCCTAGGGTCCACCACACCCCTCACAGCCTGCTGGGTGCCTCACCCTAGCATCCCCTTGCCATCTGAGACCTCCTCACCCTGAATGCAGTCCTATTTCCTAAGATCCCAACATCTTTCCAGGTGACCTCAGTAGATACTGTGTATTCAGAAAAGCTCCTTTAACTCTCTCTTGTGATCAGACATGGCTCTGAAAGAACTGCTTGGGTCTGCATTCAGAAATGGGATCCACTCTTCATGATGACATTTGCTGACTTAACAAACACTGAAAGTCAAGAAGTCAGGAGATTTCCTTTCAACACATTGAGTAGCTGCCTCATACCAGACATAAGTCTCAGGTGGAAGACACCTGAGGACTCTCTATTGAACATTGAGGTTTGGAAGGACATTGAAGAAACCAGTTGCTGCTGTATTTGAGAATTGGGGACACGGCTCTTGGTGCCTCCGGCCCAGGGAATGGCACAGAGGCCTGGGGCTGCACCCTCCTGGAGAGCTACATAAAGGCTCTGCCCATTTGTTTTAAGACCTAACTAACAGCTCCTTGCTTTTTTTTAAATGGGGTTTTCTTTTTCACACTCTCAGGAAACTGATACTAGAATAGTATTGCTGAGCTCAGGGCCATAGCCTTGGGAAATATTTCTAGTTACTTTTCTTCACTTAAAGTTAAAAATTGGGGTGCAGGGATCCTGGTGAGCTTCCTCTGGCATCCCCTATGAGATCCCTGATGTGCCAACCATCTCCATGTGGAACACCTGCCTACCCCAAGCTGTGTCAGGCACCTCAGAAACCATGGTCAGTGTGGGGGGGGCACTGCCCTGCTTACAGCCAGGCTTGCAGCCAGCCATTAAACACAGACCTGAGGCTCTCCAGGTGCCAGCCTTGGGGCCTCAGTGGCATCGAGACTCCTGTAGTGGTGGTACAGACTAGACACTTGGTCTTGTCTCAGATGCGGAGAAAGGATGCACCCTAGTCATTGGAGACTGAGATTTTGGCCAACTATGGTGAGTGGCTACTGCACTTACCTGAGTGAGAATGGCTAGAGCTTGAGGCCGGGATACTGTCCCAGCTATAACAGACATGCTATGGTGCTTGCGACACAGGCAGTGGTACCAGAATTCCTGGATTTGGTTCTTGATTTTGTCAAGCAAATGAGCATTCAGAGGTGTGAGAGTACAGAGTTGAGAGTATACTGGGGGTCACCATGCTGGGCCCAGGCCACAGGTTCACTACAACCTATGTGGCCAAAGGTGGTGGGGAATGGGGCTGTCTCTGCCCTGAGCTGTAAAAAGTCCTTGGGTTGTGAGAAATGGACTCCCTTGATTTCACTTTTCCTAACATCTTTTCGCAGTGACTTAGATTAGCCCTAAGAGTGATTTCCCCTGAAAGTATCCCAGTAAATTCAAAATTGTCACCATAACCTGAAGAAGACAGGGACCCCTGCACAGCAGAGCCTAGCATATGGGGGATGAAGGACTTTTTTCCCCAAGAGGTCACAGGTGGTTGACCCCGTAGCTCTGAGCTGTCCCTCTTTCCTCATCATCTCATTTTCACCCCAGCCAAACAGGATATGAAGTGAAGGCTTGTCATAGATTTTCTGGTCTTTGCTTGCCATTCCCAGCTGCAGGTTGAAAGAGTTAACTTTTGTATGTTTCTCCATAGAAAGTTCTTTCTCACCCCCCCAAAATGGCTACTGAGCTTTCTTGTTACTTTCAGGTTTGTCTCATGGACACTGGGTATCCATGACTCTTCAACAGGAAAAGATACTTAGCAGAATTCCTGGAAAGGCTGTTGGTGGGTTTGTCCTCTCCCTTGAGGATAAGAGTGCACTGTTCTGAGCCAGCTTGGATGGTGTTTTCATTCCTCAGAAAGCCCAGGTCTGTACCTGGGAGAGGCATCCAGGGTCATGGGTGCAGAGATGTGGCCTTCTACCCATGATACAGAGATGGGAGGCAGCCTCAAGGCCCTGCCTCTGGATGTGCTCTTGGTGGGTCACTGTCCTGTTCTGAGCTGCAGGCTTGTTTAAATCAGCAGTGAGGACCTGGAGCTAGCACAGCCTGGTAGAGTGAATGCCTGGAATGGGTGGAGTCAGGTCTGCATACGCTTAACCCCAACCCCTCGGGAGTAAACCAGTGGGAACCTGACTGGGAACCAGCTGTCTCACCCCCAGTGTGCCAGACAGTGGTGACCCAACCACAGAGCAACCCCTTCATGTGCATGGATCTCACCTATATCAGCTTTCTGCTCCAAGAATTTGGCTTCCCGAGAAACAAAGTGCTGAAGGTAAGGACTCACATCTGTGATGCCCCTGTGCCCTTCATGGCCTGAGGGGTCAGGACACTGCCTCCTGCCTCCCCAACCACGCTGTCCTTTCACCTGTGTGCATGGTCCCCTCTGCTAATCCCTTTGTCTTTTCCAGCTGACTCAGAAAAATCAACAATGTTGAGACCAGCTGGGCTCTGGGAGCCATTTTTCATTACATCGATTCCCTGAATGGACAGAAGAGTAGGCCTTGTAGTAGCTGAGCTGCCTACTGTCCTCACAACAGTGCCTCTCTCTCTGCAAGAACAGACCCTTTTGAATCCTTTGACACGTTGGGAAGATGCCACAGCTCAGACCGGGACTCCTTCCTGCAGCTTGCAGACCAGCCCTTAGAGGGGCAGAGGAGTGGAGCTTAGCCCAGGCCCAACACTTCCTCCTACCTGTCTCAGCTCCAGGTGGGCAGTGAACCAGAGAAAGGGTACATGCCAAGGCCAAGATAATGTATTCGCACTGTCCTCACTGTCCCCATCTGTAGGGTTTGGGAGCTGTGATACTTATCCATATGACTGGAGTCTTGTTTTGTGTCCTTGTCCTGTGTACCCCCACTTCCCCAAGGCAAAGCTCTACTTTCTCCCCCAGAATCAGCGGGGTGGTTGTGCAGGCTGTCCTGGCAGTTCTCAAGGTGAGCCAAGTTGGAGACATCATGCCCTCTGAGACAGAGACAGTGGGTCAGGCAGGATGCTGTGAACTCTGGACTTAAACATGTTAGTTCCTCCTTGGATGTGGACATGTGAAGTCATACAGAGGTCTTTTTCCTTAGTCCTTGGATGGCTTATGGTTAACTGATGGAGTTGACATTATGAATAAATGAAGGGGCTAGGGGAAATACCTCTTCATGGCCCTCATGTGCCCCAGCTCTTCAAGGAAGGCTGAATGTTGTAAAATATTTATGGCTGTGCTATGTGAGTGACATGGCTGTTGTGGAGTGCTGAGTGCTTATGTGGGCACTGTGTTGTGAGCCCCAGTGAATGTATTGCTCTCATGAACCACGTGTAGCCAAGCAGTGTCAGAAGACCCAAGTCCCCATAGGTCAGCCAGCTCTGCAGTCTCTAGAACTGCCCTCTTGAAACTGTTCTCTTGTGGCTCTTCCTCCTCAAGCTCCACAGGACACTGACTCAGCCTTCCAGTGTCTGCAGTACAAATGTGATCCCAGGTTCACAGTTGTTCTCTGGTGAATGTAGTATACACAAGATAAGCTGAATCTCTTATGTTATACTCATAATAAAGGTTTAGCAATTACCAAGGGTTACTGCTCCTCTGTGATTCCTTTCAGTGAATATCAGCAACAGTCATTCATCCACCTAACACTGAGTTCCCACTCAGATCTAGGTCTGGAGGCTTTCAAATCCCAAACTATGTGCCACATTGCCTCCAAAGCTAAAGTCTCCAGACAAATTTTTCCTCATATCAGACCTTTACACACAGCTGTTTATCAAAAATAGTTCTTTCCACTAAAGAATCAATAATTGCCGTGATAATGAACTTTGTAATACTTAGAGAAACAGTTATACAATCAAGAGAAATAAAAACTAGCTCTAGGCCTAACTGCTCCTTTATTATTTTGACAGCCTCTGATCCTTACTTTTCAGTGTTAATTGATTGGTGGATAAAGGTTTTCATGTAAGAGCTTAAGTGCAGCCCTGTAAGTATTAGTGTCTACCTCAGGATTCACATGGTTTAGAAGCAGACATTTCCCTGTAAGAGTTCCTATCTTGAAAAGACTCTCTAAAGGTCAGAAGAGCCTTAGAGCTGCATTTCTGTAGCACAGAACGTAACTTCAGAAGCAGGAGGTACTCAGCACATCTGGCTGCATTGTTCCTGCAGACCCACCCAGTGGAGAGCTTAGGGTCAAATAGTTTGGAAAATCTATAGGCCAAAGCTTAGAAGCCTGCAAAGACTTATGCTAAAGCAACAAGGAGAAATTTGAATATAAACCAAGATTTCCAGCTTTCTGGGGATAAAGAGATTTCAAAGGATTTTTTTAAAATGACTCTTCATACATTGGAATATTATTTTGGAATAAAAAGGAGTGAAGTACTCACACATGCTACAACATGGATGAATCTTGAAAATATTAGGCTAAATGAATGAAGCCAGACACAAAAGGTCTCATATTGCATGATTATATTTATATGAGGTGCCCAGAACAGGCAAATCTAGAGACAGCAAGTGGATTGGTGGTTGCCAGGTGCTGGGTGAGTGAGAGAATTGGGAGTAAGTGCTAATTAGTTTAGATGCAGGGTTTTTAGGGGGTGATGAGAAGGTTCTAAACTTACATTATGGTGATGCTTATACAACTTTAAATAAATGGAAAAACATTGAATCATGTACTTTCAATGGGTAAATTTATGGTATTTAAATTATATCTCAATATGGCAATTTTAAAAATGAAGATTAGAATTCCAGGGAAGCAATAGCCTAAAACAGTAGGTTTCCATCTTATCATTTTGTTCCAATCTGAAATTATATGATCTTCTTTTTTCAACCCATAGACTGTTTCAGTCTTATGGTATCTGCAGAGACCTGTGGGCTGAGAGAAGATTCCCTCCCTAAGGGAGGAGTCAGCTCTGTGCCTTCCAGGTGAACCCCTGAGTCCTGCACATGCTGGGTGCATGGGGAGGGGCCCTCAACTACCTATCGAATAATGAAATGTCTAAAAGAAAGGGAAAACTGAAAACCCTGGGAATGGGAACACTGACCTTCCCTCCCACGCCCTGAATTTTCATGTATTTTATCAATAGGAGTGCCTGGCCAGGACTCCGGCCAAGCCAAGCAGTGAGGATAAGGGTCAAAGCAAATAGGCTTTGTTCAGGAAGCCCCCCTGAACTTCCTTCATGGATGGACGCAAGGGCCTTGATGTTGCTTCCTGAAAGCCTAGATTAGCAAATGCTGCCTGCTTTATGGAAGCTATGTCTGCTACTTTAGATTTCTCTGGCTTTCTTACTTCTGACTCAGTCACTTTCTTTTTAAGATTTATTTATTTATCTATTTTTAGAGAGGGAAAGGAAATGAGAAAGAGGGAAAGAAACATGGATGCTCACATCAATAGGTTGCCTCTCTCATGCCCCCATCTGGGGACCTGGATTGCAACCCAGGTACATGCCCCAACCAGGAACCAAACCAGTCACCTTTCAGTTCACAGGTCAGCACTTAATCCACTGAGCCACACCAGCCAGGGCTGACCTAGTGACTTTTTAAAGAATATTTGCATTGATGTATTTTCATAAGGAACAATGCACAATTCAAGTATATAGTTCAAACAATTTTAACAAATATGCCATGTAGCCCACACCTCTATTCTGTCACCCCAGAAAGTCTCTCAACAGTCCCCTGACTCTTGGCCCTGGCAACCACTGCTCTGATTTCCATCATAACACATTGCCAACTCTGGAATTTCAAATAAATGGAATCACATTATGTGCTCTTTTGTATCTGGCTCTCCACTTAGCAAATGTTTGTGAGATTCATCTATGTTGAAGTGCATGTTAGCAGTTCATTCCTTTTTATTGTTGAGTAGTAATCCAGCATTTTGATACACATTGTTTCAGCATTTTCCTGTAGGTGGGACTTTAAAATTTCCATTTTGGAGTTTTAATGACAAGTCTTCTGTGAACATTTTTGCACAAGCCTTTTTTTGAACATATGTTTTTATCTCTCTTCGAAGAATATCTAAAAGTGCAATGGTTGGGTCATATGGTAAGTACATGTTTAACTATTTTAGAAGCATCTGCCAAACTTTTCCAATATGGCCTCACCATTCCTCACCAACATTTGGTAGAGTCAGTTATTTTAATCTTAACCATTCAAACAAAAGAGTACCAGTACTCCATTGTGGTTTTAATGAGCATTTCCCTGATGTGATCTAGGGAACTTTAAAAGAGGCTTCAAGAATCCTTCTGTTGGACTTCCGCCAAGATGGTGGTGTAGGTGGACGCACTTGCCACCCGCACATCCAGAGTGTCTAAAAAACTAACGCAGTAGCGAAAAATTAAACAACCAGAATGGACAGAAAAGAACTGAAGGGAAGTCCAACACCCAGGAGGTTGGAGAGGATGAACATCCAGGCCGGTAAGCGGGGCAGAACCAGGCGGAGGAGCGGAGTGAGAGGCAGTTGTCACGGAGGGACTCACACCATCAGCACCTGAACAGGGCACGTCCCCGTACAACGGGTGAATCCCACAAGCCGGCGACGCTGTTGGAGAGAGGCCAGAGGGAGCCAGCCGAATCGAGTCTGCCGGAAAAGGCGGTGGGGAAACCGGGAGTGGAGAGGTGACAGGAGCCCGCGGTGAACGGCAGCTGCCAGTGCTTCCTCCCAGACCCCGCCCCCAGAAGCAACATCACTCAAAAAGCGACCCAGGTTGCCAGCACCAGCACTGGGGAGCCCACAAGTGCACCGAGATAAAAAGAATAAAAATGGCCAAAATGAAAGATCAGAACAAATTACAACTAACAGATGACGACATAGTCAACCTATCAGATGCTCAGTTCAAAATGCTAGTAATTAGCTTAGGCTGGTCAATTTGGAAGGTTCTTGGTATGGAGACTCCCCTGCATGATCTGTCTGTTCTGTGCTTCCTGGAACTCACTCGTGAATTATAGCCTCTGACGGGACCCCTAGGCCTGTCTGCTGCTTTCAAAGGGCCTCACTGAGCTTTTCACGCTCGTGAAGATACCTCATTTGGGAGGCAAATACCTGAAGTGTAGATAACTGTGTTTAATGAATACTGTGGATCAAGCATTGCAAAAGCACATTAAACTTTATGCTTCTATTGAATGAGTAATACAAGACATGGAAATCATTTTCAACACTGTGCATTAGCCTAAGGAGGGGGGAAAGATGGCGGTGGGGTAGGAGGGAGCGGGATCGGCTTCCTCCAGCCCACTGGTGGGATATCTGGCTGATTTTCCGAGGAGCGGAGCGATCGCCCAACAGTATCGCAGGAAGATTGGCGACCAGGATTGCACATAAAACTGAAAGATCAGCCGGTAGGGAGACTGCTTCGGAGGGAAGGGGTCCCTCGGGTCTCGCGGGGAGCCAGGAGGTCTGCGGATCCAGTAGCAGCAGCTTCCTGGTTTGCTCCAGGATCCGTGGGATGGAGCTGGTTTGGGGTGTGTGAGGAGCCAAAGCAGACGCGCATCTGTTGGAAGAGCCTTGGTCCCCAGCAGTCCGGAGGTTGGTATGTACTTGGGGACTGATCTGCAGAGGCTGGCGATCCCAGCGGGAGGAATTGGAGACTGAACTGAACAGGAAACCCAGGCCCGGAGCTCCGGGATCAGGCGCGCACCCAGCAGAGCCAGTTGGGGGCGGCTGGCGTTGGTGCCCGACCGGGAGCCCAGGCCTGCAGCTTGCAAGCCCCGAATCCAGAGACAAAAGCAGTCGGCGAATGCAGGGGCGCAGAACTCACTCCTGGAGGGCCTGAGACACAACCCAGACCTGCGGTGCAGACTCCCTCCATGGGAGAGAAACAGAGGAGCTACATCGAGCCCCACTGAGGGGAGACACAGACCTCATAAACTCTGACTCAGGCTGGGGGTCAGGCGGCCCGGAGGAGGTGCTGCAAACTCCCGACAACTCAGCTGGAGGTGGGACAGCAGCTGAGAGTGCAGCCCAGGAAGACAGCAGGGGAAGTCTGATATCTTCACAGCCTGTCGCAGCCCTGAGCAGACGCTGTTGAAGCCAGCCAACAAAAGTCTTTTTTTTTCTTTCTTTTGTTTTCTCTTTGTTTCTTTGTTTGTTTTTCCCCACCCTTCTTCCTATCTGTCCCTCTATATTTTTTTAACTCCTTCCACCTTCCCTTCATTTGGTATTCCTAGTTTTCTCTTCCTTTTATTTCCTATTTTTTATTATTTTTTATTTTATGTTATTTTCAATTTTTTTCTTTATTGTTCTTTTTCCTTTTCTTTTGCTTTATTTTCCTTCTTTTTCTCCCTTCCCCTCTCTTCTTTATCCACAGGTGAGACATTAAAACCTGGAAGATTGAAGAGAATAGAGTGGGACCCAGACAAAAGTCAGCCCAAAAAACAGAGACAGTGACACAAAATTAACTTCGCTGCTTCAGAGAACTTGACAGATCAATTTAAGAAACAGAGGCTAGCAAGAAGAATCCCACAAATAATAGGAAGACAAAGAAACAATCCCCAAATGAAAGGAAAGGAGGAAGCCCCACAAAGAATGATAAATGAAACAGAGGCAAACAAACTATCAGATATTGAGTTCAAAGCATATGTTATCAGGCAGCTCAAGAAACTCAAGAAGCTTGATGAACTCACAGAAAACTACCAGAAACTACAAGGAAACTATAATGAACTCACTGTAAATTATGTCAACATGAAAAAGGAAATAGAAACTATTCACAAGGGCCAAGAGGAAATGAAGAATACAATATCTGAACTGAAGAACACAATAGAAGGAATCAAAAGCAGGCTCGATGAGGCAGAGGATCGGATTAGCGAGCTGGAGGACAAGGTTGAAAAAAGCACCCAAAAAGAGCAAGAAGAGGAAAAGAGGCTCAGAAAGAATGAAGAGGTATTAAGGGAAATGCAGGACAACATGGAACGTAAAAATATTTGTATAATAGAGATACCAGAAGGAGAAAAAGAAGAGCGAGGGATAGAAAACTTGTTTGAAAAAGTAATGATGGAAAACTTCCCTAATCTGATGAGAGAAAAAGCCACACAAATCCAGGATATACAGAGTGTCCCAGTCAAAAGGAACCCTAACAGGCCCACTTCAAGACACATCATCATTAAAATGGCAAAATTCCAAGACAAAGAGAGAATCCTAAAGGCAGCGAGGCAGAAACAGGAAGTAACATACAAGGGAACCCCAATAAGGTTAGCAGCTGACTTCTCAATGGAAACACTCCAAGTCAGAAGGGAATGGCAAGAAATATTCCAAGTAATGAGAACCAGAGGCCTGCAACCAAGACTACTCTACCCAGCACAGCTCTCAATCAGATGGATGGCCAAATAAGGAACTTCCCAGACAAAAGAAGTCTAAAAGAATACACCCCCACCAAACCAGCTCTGCAAGAGGTGCTAAAGGGACTGATTAAGGGAAGGAAGATAAAGAGAGAGAGAGAGGAACACAGGTACAAAAAAATGGCAATGAATAAGTACCTATCAATAGTAACCTTAAACGTACATGGATTCAATGCTCCAATTAAAAGACATAGAATAGCAGAATGGATGAGAAAGCACGACCTACACATATGCTGCTTACAAGAGACCCACCTCAGGACAAAAGACTTACACAGACTGAAAGTGAAGGGATAGAAACAAGTTTTCCAAGCAAACGGAAAAGAAAAAAGACCTGGGGTAGCAATACTCATATCAGACAAAATAGACTTCCAAAAAAGGGCCATCAAGAGAGATCCAGAAGGACACTTTATAATACTCAAGGGAAGAATCCACCAAGAAGACATAAACATTATAAATATATATGCACCCAACACAGGAGCACCCAAATACATAAAGAAAATCTTGGAGGACTTCAAGAAGGACATTGATAGCAACACAATTATAGTAGGGGA
>PVJI01013711.1:0-46855 GCA_004026765.1 Micronycteris hirsuta
GATGGATCGTGTGAGATGTGGGGGTCAAGCTGAAGTGCTGGAGGACAGTGCTTGGCTCTGGGGTCTCAGCTCTCAATGCCCTCTGTTGATCCCAACACCGATTCTTCAGATTTGGGGAAAGTGAATACAAAGATACTTTAAAACTTAGGGATTTAAAATCCTTCATATCCAGAAATGAAGTCTCCAGGAGGAGCAGGAAACCATCTTCCTGCCCTTGTCTCCCTCTCCCTCCATCTCTCCTGCTCCTTCCCATGACAGGCACCAACAGCACCACCTCCCAAGGAGGGCTCGGCCCCCAACTCTACTGTCCGTCAGTGTCACCTGCTCCCTGAGGTCCTGGCTCTCAGCCTCCCCGACAGGGAACTGGGGAATTCAGTGCATGGCCTTAGTGCCCCTGCTGGGCTTGAGGAGTCCAAGTCAGAAGGAGAGGTAAGAAAATAGATAAATTACCCCTCTCCCCAAGGAACCAAAAGCAAGGTGTACACCTGGACGTGGAATGCAGTGTGAGCAGAGCCCGTGCAGCGAGAATTCACAGGAGGAAGCCCCTCTTAAATGGGGCTTCAGTTCTCTCTACCCCAGATTATCCAAAGGGCAGCCAGTCATCAAGGTGCACACGAGCCCAGGGGCGGCCCTGGCACAAAGGCAGAAGGAGGCAGGGCTCGGGGAGCTCTGAGACCGTCACCTGCGTCTTGAGGTTCTCAATCTGACTCTGCAGTCTCTGAATGGTCTGCTGCAGCTGAGAGATCTGGACTTTGGTTTCCTTCATGCTGTCCCCATGCAGCTGGGCAGATGCCTGAAGTTCCTGGTACTGAGGGGGGACAGAGGTGACACCGTTAGTTGAGTCCCATGGGAGGACCCATGTCCCCCTTCTTTGCCTCCTCACATACTCGTTTGGAATGTGGGTTAAACACTGAGACCAGGACATGGTGGAATGTGCTTACAGATGTCCAAGCTCGTCGCCCATGGTTTCCCTGCGTGGCCTCCCTCCTGGAGAAGGGGAATAGTCGTGCCCACCCAGCCCTGGAGCTGCAGGGAGGTTATTGGAACTGGGACCGAGGTGGACAACCACCCTGGGGTTGAGCATGAAGACCCAGTCTTTCCAGCATGTTGCTGCCCCCGGCGCCGGCACCTTGGTCTGGTACAGCGTCTCGGCCTCGGCTTTGCTGGTCTGGGCGATCTCCTCGTACCGGGCGCGGACCTCGGCAATGATGTCGCTGAAGTCCAGGCAGCGGTTGTTGTCCATGGACAGCACCACGGACACGTCGCTGGCCTGGGTCTGGAGCTGACCCAGCTCCTGCGGGGAAGATGGACTCAGTGTCCGCCGCCCTGCAGCTCCCATTCCCCTTGGAGCCCCAGGGCAGGGGCGGGAGGCCTGGCTCCGTGGCCGCACTCCATTGGGGGTGGCACTGAACGCTCCCCGCTTCTGTGGGGCTGTGTCCTCATCGGAAATGAAGGCTGCAGGAGGCAGTCTCCAGTGACTCTTGCAGCTCGGAATGTAAAGGAAATATCCTGCAAGGCCCGGAATTACCCGGTCCTCCTCACTCCTCTGACCTCCTATCGCCCTGCACTCCCTCTGCCTCCTGTCGCTCCAGCCCTGCAGCCCCTCGCATTTCCTCAGGCGCCAGCACGCAGGGCGGCGGACCCCTCCCTTGCCCTGGAAGCCCGGTTCCCGCCCGCATGGCTGATTTCCTCTCTTCTTTCAAACCTTTGCTCAAATTGTATCTCCTAAATAAGGCCACGCTGACCATCCTATTTGAAATTGCCATCTGCCCTGCTAACCACGTTCCTAATCCTCTTTCCCCTGTTTTAATTTTCCTTTTTCATAGCATTTATCACCTTCTAACATATTCTATAATTTACTTATTTACTAAGTCTATTATTTATTGTTCCTCACCCAGTAGAAAGCAAACTTTGGGACTTTCATCAGGTTATTCACCTAACAACCCACACAGTAAATTCTCAGTAATTGTTTGTCAATAACTGAATGACCGGAATCTAAGTCCCCCTAACCAGGCTTCGCCTCCTGGTCACTCCCACAGTGGCCACAGGGAGCCTGCCCACCCTGTCCCTTCCCCTCACTACCCCCTGCCCTTGGAGACACCACTTCCGCCCTTGGCACATCCTCACTTCTTCATACAGACGCCTCAAGAAGCAAATGTACTCTCTCAGAGCGTCCAGCTTGCCTTCCAGCTCCATCTTGCTCAGGAACACCTCGTCCACATCCTGGGGACAGGGACAGAAACCATGTACCTCCGTCTTCCTCTCTGTGGACCCATGCTGGCTCAGGAGTTCTGTTCACACACTGCCCGGCACCCACCCAGCCATCTCCAGAGACCCGCTTCTTCCTCCTCCAGCCCCACCCGGCCCTGCTCTCCCTTTGGCCTAACATTGACCCACACTGCCTTCAGGAAGTCTTCCCTGATTAATCCCAACCTGTTCTGCTTCTTCTACTCCCTCCCCACCTTCTCCTGCAGTGACACCCAAAGCTTATCATGTGGTCCCTCAGTTGGATCTTGGCCTGGGGTCCCTGCGTCTAGGTAGATGTCCCATTTCCCTGGGGGACACTGCAGGTAGCATGAAAGCAGATCCTTCATGAGGACCTTCACCCCTCTGCCCTCGCAGCCCAGCCCAGGCTCTGTGCCCTGCGGCCGCTCGGCCCCGAGTGCAGCAGCTGACCCCCGCCCTCACCTTTTTGAGAACCACAAAGTCATTCTCAACGGTGGCCCGCTGGTGGGCCTCCTGCTCATACCTGCGAAGTGAAAACAGGGAGACGCTGGCTGGAGGGCGGGGATCGGAGCCAGTGTCCCCCCTCCACGCACAACCTTCCCGAAAAGGCCGCACGGGCTGTGGATGCTCCAAAGCAGGACACACAGGCAGCCCGCGTCTCTGCCTCTCCTATCGGGAAAACTTGTCACATCCTAGCATGTCCCTCTCTGCTCTTTCAGCCCATGTCCCCTCGATGGCGTAAGGCCATGATACTTCGCATTTACAAGTCACATTCAAACACCTTTTCTCACTTAGGGCTCACAATCATCATGTAAAGCAGGCAGTTTTGATTTTGTCAGAAAGATAATACAACTTGCCCAAGTCACAAATGATCAGGAGGCCAAGCAGACCTCAAACCTAGGTCTCCTGGGCCCCACCCTGGGCGCCTTCCAGGGCCCACTCCATCTCACTTCCTATCCTCCCAACATCCCTGGGAGGTGAGAAGAGCAGGTGATGACTTCCCAGTTTTCAGATACAGAAACTGAAGCTGGGCGAGGTCAATTGCCTTGCTCAAGGCCACACAGCTGCCCTTTGCTCAAAGTCGCTGAACCCAAGCCTCCTGTTAGCCCAAGGCTCTCTCCACACCACCAGGTGACTTAGGTGGGGGACCCAGAACCACAGCCTAGCTGTGAATCATGCCACAGGCCTGGGGATGGCCCCACGAAATAAATTCCCTCCCAGCCCTGAGACCAGAGAACATCTGAGTCACTTTTGCCCACAGCCTGCTCAACAGGAATTTCTCAAGAAAAAACCCTCTGAACCATTGTTTAAATAAGCCCCTCCCAGCACTGACCAGAAACATAGACCTGGGAGCTGGGGCCTGTTGGCTCTCCAGATCTGGGCACCGGGGGCCGTGGGGCCTCCTTACCTGCGGCAGGTGAGCCACTGTGAGAGTCAGAGGGAGTGTGGCACAGAGGGGCTAAAGGGAAGCCCAGTCATGGGCGGGGGGTGCAGGGAGAACCTCAGCTGACAGCCCCGACCCAGCCCTCCTAGACCCCACCAGGTCCCACGGGGAGCTTCGGTCTCCCTACTTGGCCTTATACTCCTCCTCCTGGTCCAGGCAGAACTTGAGCTCAGCGTCCAGAGCCCCTCGTTGTCTCTGGAGCTCCTCCAGCTGCTTTCTGAGCAGGGCCAGGAAGTCCTCGAAGAACAACTCCAGGTCCCGAGGGCTGTCACTCACCCCCAGCTGCTGCAGCAGCTGCCACTTGGTCTCCAGGACCTTGTTCTGCTGCTCCAGGAACCGCACCTGCAGCATAAGCAAAGGGTCCCTGAGGCCCCTGTGGGAGTCCCTGGGCACGGCCTCTAGAAACTGAAGCCTCAGGGAGCCTGCAGTCAGCCCACCTTTCCCCTGCCTCCCAACCCCGCCTGCGCACAGCCTCGTGCCCTTCCACAAGACTCTGAACATCTCAAAACGATCAGAAAGAACAACGGAGAAGGGTCTCCCCACTGCCAGCTGACAGCTTTCTGCCCCTGAGCCCCAACAACGGGACCACAGAGCCTCAGCATAACCAAAGAGACTCCGGTTAGGATGAAGAGGGACCTCTTTGCTGCAGAAGCAAATTAGGTGATAGACCAGAATTCCCCATTCCCAAGTCCATCAACAACGGTTCCTCCAAAGGATGCACTGAGATAGGGAGTTTGCTGAGTTGACCCTCACCTTATCAATGAAGGAAGCAAACTGGTTGTTGAGGGTTCTGATCTCTTGAGTCTCCTGAGTCCTTACCACCTGGAACTGGGGGTCAATCTCAATCTTCAACGGGGTCAGCAGAGCCTGGTTGATGGTCACTTCCCGGATGCCCCCCGGAGGGCACAGGGAAAACCCAGGTCCACCACTCCCCTGCCCACACCACACCCCTAGCCTGCCCCCTGACCCCCAGGCCATTCCACGAGAGCTTCCTCGGCCTCTCCCAAAGGAACTGAGGCTCCTGCTGCTGAAGCTGCTCCTGCCTCTGCCCCTGGAGCGAGCAGAACAGGCTGAGCTGGCACTGAAGCCCCTCTGGGTCCGGCAGGGAGAAAGAGACATGGCGGGGACCCAAAGTCACGAGCTGCAGACAGACCGAGGAGAGTCAAGGTGTGCGAGTTCCTGCCCTGAGGCCCCGGCACAAGACTTTTATCCCCTCCCTTGCCTGGGCTGGGCCTTGGAGAGCAAGATGCTCTTGGCCTGACTGTGTCTGTCGCTGGCTCCAGCTGACCTATTCTGACACGCCTGGAGAGTAAGCACCCAGCACATGCAGCACCCAAGGAAGAAGGATGATGCTCCCGGGCTGCAGAAGACCTGGGCACGTGTCCGAGACAAGGAAGTGGCCAGAGGCCTGGACTTCGGTGCTGAGGATGGGGAGCGATGGCCCTGATGACATCACTGAGGGTCACTCAAGGAAGGCTTCCTGGAGAGGAATATGGGGGAGAAGGGAGGGACATTCAAGGGGAGAAGAGGAGGGAGGGGGTTCAGACGGAGCACCTGAGGGCCTGGGACGTGCTAGACAGAGGCGAGTGCAGCTTCTCAAGGAAAAATCTACCAGCCAGAGTTGGCGAAGGAAGGCACTTCGTAGCACTGAGAAGCCAGGAGGTTAATAAAGGTGTTACTGTCAGTGCTGACTAAAAGACAGTCCAGGATTTGGTAATGAAACAGAAAAACAGGGTGTCCAAGCCCCTCCTCTCGCCCAACCCAGCAATCACCCATGGGGCACCACCCCTCTCAAAGCCGGCACCTCTGTCCAGGATCCTGGCCAGCGGAGCACTTCTGAGCCCAGCCTCGTCCCTTCCACAAACACCCGTCTCCAGGCCCATCCGCCCGAGTCAAGCGCTGCGTTGTCGGTCAGGTTACAAACCAGAGGCGCCTGGGCTATGGAATAAAACGTGCCTTTGGAAACATACTCCCTGGGGGGCTGGAGCTGAAACAGGAGCTTTGGGGCTCCCCACAGGACAGGTGCTGTCTCTGCCCCGAGAGTGTGTGAGTGGAGGAGCCCAGGCGCACCTCGCATTGAGTGTCCCTCCCGCTGGCGCCGGACCCCAGGAAGGAGGCATCCGGCCACCCCCGCCGAGGCTCCTCCTCAGCTGGCGAGCAGCATAGGGAAGCTCTGATTTTTAGAAACTTTCAAAATTTCTTCTTTAATGGCTGGAGAGTTATTTCTTTCTGCCCCCGCCCCCTTTCCTAGAGCTGGGGCACCCTGAAACTGCACTACTGGGGCCTTTGCTAAGGCAACTCAAAGCAAAGACAGAGACTCAGCACAATAAACACTCAAAACACGAGGAAGTCAGTCCTAGCAGTGCAGACCATCCCAGCAGTACTCCGCCCCTCCCTACTGAGGGCCCACCTCCAAACCCACCCCCTGGGACCACTCTGAAGAGGCAAAGAGGGCCAGGCGCTCTTCTTTGGGTCCCACAAATATGCTTGAGAAAGGTCTGCATGGACTGGACTCTACCACCCTCCCCCCTCACCTTTGGATGGGGCCAAATTCACCTCCTTGGAACTTCCCCATATTTGTAATATTACCAAATATTAGAGCCTAAGTGAGCTTCCAGGTCCCATGCCCTCAATTTACACCTAAAGATGCTGAGGTCCCGCAGGGCATAGGGCGGGGTGCAGAAACTGTGCAGCCTTGAGTAACCGAAGACATTGCACCAGATGACCTCTACGCTTGCTTTGACCTATGGCTCTGTGGTCTGAGTGACTGATTCAAGGCCACCTACACGGCTGATCAGGCTGGAGCCAGGACCCCCAACAAGCTCAGACCACTGCTCCAGGAAGCAGCCCACTAAACCTTCGACCAGTACCCCGCCACGTCTGTCTTGTCCACCACTCTATCCAGCTCAGGGTCTGGCACACACCGGGCACCAACAAGCACTTGTTTTAAGGAATTCTCTTTCATGGCAGGGCCCTTCTTGAATCTTCAGGTTCTCAAATGCTACTGTGACATACTTATGTTTTCCTCTAGTAGAAAAAAAATCATGTAATGATGGGGAGAATGACAAAATCGTTTGGAGATTTGAATGCTCAGCCGCTGACAGACTAAGTAATGTGTTCCTGCACACCGAAGTCCACAAAGGGATCCCAATTCACGCAGCAGCCAGGGTGCACATGGCTCGAACCCTGGACTTAACATTGCAACTGGCAATGCAAAGGCTATATGGGTTCTATCTATTCAGTTATATTTCTGCTCTGGGTTAACCATTCTCACCCACACCTCATGCTCTGCAGCCCCTGGCCCCCGGTCCCGCCTTCAAGAAAGCCCCTAACCAGGCCAGCTCCCCGGAGCCCTGCCGGAGCCCCTTCTCTCACTGCATGCCCCTAAGTTCCCCCAGCCACAGCTACAACTCCCCAGCCTCTTCCTCTCTGATTGCTCTCAAGCCTGTTCTGCTTGTGCAGTGGATTTTTTTGACCCCAAAGCCATTTATGCACATTTATTTATTTGGTCAACAAAATATGGTTGAGCATCTACTATGTACCTGGGCTTGAGCTGAGAGTTAGGAATTTAGCAGCAAGCAAGGCCCAGCCCCAGCATCGAGAAAGCTTAGAGTCTAGTAGAGAAACAGACATTGGAAAGGTAATTAGGCAAGTATTTAATTGCAATTACGATAAGGAAAAAATTATAGGGCATGAAAGAAGCCTAAACTAGTTTGTGCCTTAACTTATTCTCAAACATGCCAGGAACACTCCTGCCTCAGGGCCTTTGCACTGGTTGTTCTCTCTTCCAGGAATGCTCCTCCCTGGTTATGGGGGGGAGCGGGGACTAAAAGTCACCCTCCCTAGCAGCCCCACACCAGAATTGCAACACTGAGGCCATCCCTCCTCACACACTTCTTATCCCCTTCCCCGCTTGCTTGCTTTCCACTGAGCACCTATCACTCCCTAACACACCACGTGTTTTAGTTACTCATTTCGCTTGTCAGTCTCCCTGCACTAGAATGTGAGCTCCGTGAGGGGAGATTTTCGTCTCTTTCCTCATTTCTGTAGCCCCTGAATTTAGAGAGGTGCCTGGCAAGTAGGTGCTCAATAAATATTTCTTAAATGAATGAATTCCCATTCAATTTCATCTTGTTTTTCTCCTCTCTTTCAACCTCTGGATATCCTTGTGACTCTTAATTCTGTTCTCCAAAGCATCAATCACTCCCAGCTCCCCACCCACCCAAGGTTGGGAGATGCATACGTTTAA
The DNA here is from genome assembly GCA_004026765.1 of Micronycteris hirsuta. Lineage (NCBI taxonomy): Eukaryota > Metazoa > Chordata > Mammalia > Chiroptera > Phyllostomidae > Micronycteris > Micronycteris hirsuta. The sequence continues at coordinate 7,920 of PVJI01013711.1, forward strand.
GAAATATGGCCGTGTCTGTGTGTGTGTGTGTGTGTGAGAGAGAGAGAGAGAGAGAGAGTCGGCGCTGCCTCCCCTCTCCGGCCGCAGCCGGCCCCATGGCTTCCCCTGACCTAGGCACCGTGGAACCTTCCCTCGGTTTGGCCTTTGCAGCTAAGAAATCCATGCCAGATTCCAACCCAGAATATTTCCAATATCCCAAACATCAGTCACCCTCATTGGACCTTCACCATCATGCCATATATTATGGCATGAACTATTAGGTGCTGCATGTTTTTATTTAAATCAAAACTTATTCTGAGCCTCAGCAATAATATTCTTTTTTTTTTATTTATTTATTATTAGAGAGAGGAGAAGGGAGGGAGATAGAGAGGGAGAGAAATAGCAATGTATGGTTGCCTCTCACATGGCCCTCACTGGGGACCTGACCTGCAACCCAGGCATGTGCCCTGACTGGGAATCGAACCGGGACCTTTTGGTTCCCAGCCCGCGCTCAATCCACTGAGCCACACCAGCCAGGGCAGCAATAATATTCTTGAAACTGTGACATTCGTGTGCTAATTCTAATTCATATTCAAATAAAACGTGGCTATGAAAATGTAAATGTTCTTCCATGTGCCAAAGGCTTACACAGCACGCTCTAGGAAACGCAGGCCAATCCAACCCTGTCTTTGCTGCACCAGAGCTGCCCCCAAACCAGCGAAGGCAAGAAGAGAGCAGCCCCCTGCCAACCTCCTCATGTCTATCTTCCTCATAATTATACCTCTCTTGGCCTGTAGGGGCAGCAAGGAGGAGACAAAAAAGCCCCTCGTCTGTCCAGGTCAGGAGAGCATGCTAACTCCAGCATCCTCTGCGCTGGCTCCCTCCTGCCTGCTGGGCTGGGGGCAGGCAGCCCTGCCCTCCTCACTGCGCTGACAATGGGGTGAGGCGCCACAGCCCAGAGAATGGGCTCATTGTACCAGGAAAGGGCTGCCCACAGGTGAGCCGAGTGGCTGCCTCCACTGCCCCTCCAAGCCCCAGCGATGAGACCCCGAAAATCACAGGGAGCACATTCCCAAGACAGAGGCCTCGGAGAAGAGGAGTTTTCAAAGTTCCACCTGGGAGTTCAGAATTTCATTGTATGTCCCCACGTTCCAAGTTGAGGGCAGAAGAGAGGAACAATGGCAAACTCCAACTTCGCAACACCGTCATGCCCTGTGTAACAACAGGGATTCATTCTGAGAAATGCGTCATCAGGCGGTTTTCTCATTGGGTGAACATCATCGACTGCACTCACACAAACCCGGAGGGCGCAGCCTGCTGCCCCACTCGGCTGGATGGTGCAGCCTGCGGCTCCTACAGCATGTTGCTTAGCTGAATACCGTGGACACTTGTAACACAATGTAAGTATTTGCATGTCTACATATATCTAAACATAAAAAGTACCTGAAAGTATGGTATAAAGCACACAAATGGCCCTGACTGGTGTGGCTCAGGCGGCTGAGCGTCGCACCTCGAGGTCACCAGTTCAATTCCCAGTCAGGGTACATGACTGGGTTGCAGGTTGAGTCCCCGGTCAGGGCACGTACAAGAGGCAACCGATCAATGTTTCTGCCCTTCTCTTTCTCCCTCCCTTCCCCACTCTCTAAAAATAAATAAATAAAATCTTTTTTTTTTTTTCAAGATACAAATGGCCCTGGCCAGTGCAGCTCAGTTGGTTGGAGCATTGTCTGAACGGTTTCGGGTTCAATTCCTGGTCAAGGCACATGACTGGGTTTCGGGTTCAGTTCCAGGTCCGGGAGCATACAGTCCTTGGGAGGGGCACATACGGAAGGCAACCCATCGATGTTTCTCTCCCTCCCTTCCTCTCTCTCTAAAATCAATGAAAAAATGTCCGTGGGTGATGATTTTTTTTAAATACAGATGGTACACCCATACAGGGCACTCACCACGAATGGAACTTGCAGGACCGGGTGAGTCAGTGAGTGGTGAGTGAACGTGAGGGCCTCAGTGTACACTAGTTAGACTTTATAATGGACTTTACAAATAGCGTGTACTTAGGCTACGTTCAATGTATTTTTTAAATGGCATAACATTGCACTACAACGTTATGAAAGCGACATCACTGGACGATAGGAGTTTTTCAGCACCGTTGTCCTATGGGACCAATCTGTGCGTGCGGTCCGGTTCTGACTTCAGTGTCATCACGTGACCCGTGGCTGTGATGGCCCATTTACATCATAACATGATCTTGTTTTAAAACACATTTTTAAAAGTTCAGAACATCGAGGACCCTCTGAAGATCATCGCTGAGCCAGGCCTTTGTGGATCTTTCATTTTCTTTCATCTTCAACACCAGCTGAGAAGTGGATATTTTTATTTTCGCTCTACGGGCACAGAAACAAAAGCAATTGTCCAAGACCTTGAAGATCGAAAGGGGCCCAGCCAGGGTGAGAACCTAGACCTTCTAACTCACCTGCAGTCTTGTGGGAACACCACAGCATCCCTGAGCCTCTGGTGTGCGAGCTGTCCATGGCCGTGTTCCCTTGTTCAACAGAGGCCTGCAGGCGTCCCCCGGGCTGCTGCAGGGAGGGGGCTCACTGAGCTCCCGGGCCGGGCAGGGTGTGCCGTTGTGTGACGTCCGGCCCTCTGCCAGGTGGGGAGCACACATCTCTGTTTTGTAGGGTTTGCCACTATCAGGGGTGTAAACACTCCTGCCATGGCTAATTTCAAGCTATCATGCGATATCGCTAACTATAGTGCCTGTCATTGAGTACGGCGATGCCACTGACTGCACAGCTGGGAAGAGCCGAAGGCAGTCGGCAATCTGAGTCTGGAGGGCGGGGAGTGGGCAGGGGGCAGGCCTTCCTGTGGAGGGGAGTCAGGAGCACATGTCTGGGAGCAAACCGGTGGTGTCTGGGAGAGGGAGGAGGGCTGGACGGAGAGGACAGAGGGGATGTGCAGACCGGAAAGCCTGAGTGGAGAGTCCGGACTTGCCCATCCAGGGCTCAGCACGCAGCCACTGCCACTCCAATCCGAGCAGGTTCAGCCAGTTGGGCACCCTGCTGTTAGCAACTGCTCTTACTGTGACAAATATTTGTGTGGTGTGTTACTAAGGACAGCCTCCCAGCACCCCAGAGGGTGCAGACTCATGGGACAAGTTCTAGGGCAAAGTTCTGAGGATTCCTGCAACTTCAGGAAAGTGAGGTCAAGGCCCCAACAGGGACGCCTGGACTGGGTGATCGGGTAAGGGACCCTGGGACCGGCCTTGCTCCCCAGCCCCGCTCACCGGCAGCCTTGCCATGGCATTCTGCAGAGCCGTGCCCTGGGCGTGGGGGGTGGGAGGGGGTTGGAAATTAACCCTCTGCCCCCCCTCCCCAACAAACTTCATTCTGAGAGAACAATACTTTCAAAACTGTAAGTTGTACCCCAGTGGTAGGTTGTGACGGGTCTCGACAAGCGTAGCAGAGTACGTCACAGGTAGTACAGGTAATTTTCACCAAGAAACTTCGTTTCACACGTGTGTGCATATCTGCTAAGCGTGTACAGATCTATGATATAAAGTGAGTTTCTTACTAGATATCATTGCCAGAAAAAGTTTGAAAAACTCTCTGATAGAGGAGGTGGTCCCACACCTGAACAGGCCAGAATCAGGAGCGGCCAGAGACGGGAAGCTTTTCCAGAAAAGGTAGGAAAGCAAGGCGTGAAGGGGGCAAGCAGAGAGTGAGGGCCTCTCCCGATCCATCTCAAGAGACAGGAAATTCTCCTAATACCTAATCTAATCCCTACACCCAGGGCCATGTGCTCTGCCCTGCAGCCCACCCACGCCCTAAAAGGAAAACCCGTGACCCCTCCTCCACGTAACCACTGAGTCAGAGTCGCGACAGTGACAAGGACAGGGACCGCTGGCTGAGTCCGGGCAGGGTTAAGGTCAGCGCCGGGCCAGGGAAGGCAGCAGCATCAGGCTGAGTTCAGACAAGGCAGGAGATCCCAACGGTGGGCCAGCCTGTGTGCGCCATGGTGACCCAGCCCAGGTCAGACCACGTGCCTGCCCTTGGGGAATGCAGCCCCTAGTTAAGAAGACCGCAGAAACACTCAGCGATGGAGGACCTCGACAGCAAAAACACCCCACACGCGCAGAACCTGCCAGTTGTTGTAGAATGTCAGAGCAGACAGACCTAAGAGGTCATCTTGTTCAGCACCCTTGTCTCACAGTGCAAGAAACGGAGGCCCAGAGAGGGAAAGCAGCCAGCTCAGGGCACACAGCAAGGGTGGGACAAGAATCCACTAAGCAGAACTCATTTCATCCCCCACTTCTGAGAACCAGAGAGCAAGGAGACCGGGACAGAGACCTACCTGCCCACCCTCACCGTCCCAGCAGGTGTGTGGATGCTGCCATCCACCCATGATGTTTACTGGACACTTCCCAGTGCTGAACCCTCTGCTGGGTGCTTCAGAAACAATGAGTGACCCCCTCCGGGTAAGAATGGAGTGCACCTGCACCTGCTGCCCCCCAAGAAAGGAGACTGGCTCCGTGACCTCCCGACCTGCTCCAGACACTCATTACTGTCCGGAAGTCCTCAGGTCCAACCTCACTTCTTCCTGCTGCAACATTAGCTCGGTTGCTCTTGGCCCCGGAGGTGGCTGCTTACCAGCCTGGCCTGGCCGGGAGGGAGGGTGCCCGGGCCGCCCAAGGCCCTCTCCTGGCTCCTGAGTCAGCCTGTCCATCGTTCCAACGACTGCATGCTCAGGTGACAGGAAAGTCTGGGGAGCTGTGCCAGCGAATCGTGGAGGTGGGGAGGAGACAGGAGAAGAGGACCTGCAGGGAGATGTTAGAAGGGGAGCGAAGGGGGAAGAAAACCACCCGCTGCCCAGCTTCTTTTTTTTTAAGGTTTTATTTATTTATTTTTAGACAGACAGGAAGGGAGGGAGAAAAAGAGGGAGAGAAATATCGATGTGTGAGAAAAACATTGGTCAGAGTTGCCTCTCGTACACCCCCAACCGGGGACTTGACCCGCAGCCCAGGCACGTGCCCCAACCAGGAATCGAACTGGCGACCTTTCCATTTACAGGACGATGCCCAACCACTGAACCACAACAGTCAGAGCTGCCCAGCTTCTTGAAGTCTCTGTGGTTGATTCAAAGATGTGAAGGAAGAGCATTCTAAAGTTCACGACATCTCCTTTTTTATACAAATAATACAAATCCATTGTTGAAAATTTTAAAACAACAGGTAACAAAATAAAATTAGAAAAAATAAAACCCTTCCAAAATACTACCACCTAGAAGTGGTCACTATTTACATTTTGGTGTATAGTCTTCCAGATTTTTCCACATGTAAATACAGGGTCTAGCAGAAATAATACCAGCTTGAGTGTGGTTGGTAGGGTAATAATATGGGTGTAATGATTTATAGTTTTAATTTGAACATTTCATCTAAAATATCATTTCATGTGCTTGGGTGTGATATTGTTATGTTACAGAATTACATGCTTATGATTTTGTAATAAAAAGGGATGTTATTTGTGCCAGGCTGTCTCTTTCATTATTCATTCAACCCAAATTCATGGGATGCTTTCAGTGTGTCAGGTATTGTTCTAATTTTAGAAATAGAGCACTAAACAAAATGGATAAAATCCACGCCATTATGAAGTTTGCATCCCATGACTATGTATGTCTATATGTATATGCTGTCAGATCCTCCATATTCACAGTTCCACATCCGAAGATTAAACCAACCTCGAACTGAAAATATGAAGGGGGCCCCGGCTGGCGTGGCTCAGTGGATTGATTGAGTGCTGGCCTGAGAACCAAAGGGTCACCAGTTCGATTCCCAGTCCAGGCACATGCCTGTGTTGCAGGCCAGGTCCCCAGTGAGGGCCACGTGAGAGGCAACCACACATTGATGTTTCTCTCCCTCTCTTTCTCCCTCCTTTTCTCTAAAAATAAATTAAATAAAACACTCTTTTTACAAAAGAAAATATTCAAGGGAGAGTGTGTTAAACTGTCGCTGGCGTGTACTATGTATGCAGTTGGGCCGACGAGGGTTGCATCGGTACTGAACGTGTAGACCTCTCTTATCATTGTTCCCTAAACAGCATAGCATGAGAACTACTCACACGGCCTTACATTGTGTTAGGTGTTATGAGTAATCGAGAGATGACTTAAAGCGTATGCAGGTCATACGCAAACACTGCGCTATTTTACCTAAGAGGCTTGAGCACCCAGAACTTTGGGGTCTGGGGTGGGGGGTGGTCCTGGAACCAGTCCCCACAGACACTGAGAGACAGCTGTGTGCTCACATGTCTATGCAGTGTAAGCGCCAGCTATTCATACAAACACGTGTTTCCCAGAAGTGGGATCATATTACACACACAGATTCATAGCCAGTTTTCTCAGTCTGTGTCAATAAACATACCCTTAGATTATTGTGAATGATTCAGAATATCCTTTTGTGTGGTTTCTCAGGGCTTTTTGCCAAGTCCGTTGTCTGATTTCTTTCCCATAGGAGACAGGAAACTTGCTCCGGAAGCCCCCTCTGAATACAGATGTACACACACGTGTATACACACACAAGCATGCGTGCACACACTGTAGCCTGTGGGAGCCAGCCCCTGGCTCGTGCAGTCTAATCCATTCCTGGCCCCACACATCTTTCCAGGATTTTCTAGCATTTTCCAGGCCACGGGCCCATGCCCTGCATTCTCTTCCAGGCAGGAGGAGCAGGAGCCTGGCGTATCCCACTCTTGACTCCCCCTGCAGGCGGCTGGGGCTCTCGCAGCTGGAATGGGCCCTGGGAGCTGCATGGCAGGAGCCCTGTAGCGATTCGCGAACCGAGAAGCAGGGGCTGATCTTGGTCTCCCTGAAGTCCCTTCTCCACCACAGCCTCCCTGGTGCCCGGGGGAGGTACAAGTCCCCTTGAATGGGGACCTAAAGCACCGGTGATTCCTGGGTGTTTTTCTGGACAGTACACGGAGTCCCTGCAAGCTGGCTCCTGGGATCCTGGAGGTGCCTTGGGCAGAGCACAAGGACATGGGTCAGGCTGGCCAGGGCTCAGCTGCTGTCTTCACTACTGACAAGCTGTGTGGCCCCCAGCACCTGACTTAACCACTCTGTGCCTCCACATTCCTGGTGGTGATAAGCAAATAATAATTCCTATTTCACGGTATTGTTGTGAACGTCAAACAAGACGAAAGCAGGAGAGTGCTTGGAACGGTGTTCAGCACGGGGCAGGGTCCACCAACTAACAGCTTTATTATTATTACCTTCTGAGCCCGCCTTCGTCAGCCAGGCCTGGCCAACCACAGGGCGGCTTTTCTGGGACTCTTCTTCCTGTTACTGTCCTCAGAGGGCAATTGTCCCTTCAGACCTCCTGGGGCAAAGAGAGAGCAGGGACATGCTGTGTGTGAGTGCTTGTGGGGAGTGTCTTGAATGGAGCTTGTAAATGAATGTAGGGAAATGAGTGTGAATGTGCAATGAAGGATGATCAGGCACTTGTATAGGACCTTATGTGTGCACGTATCAGTAAAAGTGCAGTGGCTGTGAAAGTACAGGTTGCATGTGAGTGTGTAAGCTAGTTGTACACGCTGATTGTGTGCTATAAGAGTGGGAGTGTGAATGTGAGAGCGGGTATAAGGGTGTGAGTGTGTAGTGGGCTTGTGTGTGATGGGTGTGTAAGGGCACATGTGCGTATGAAGGTTGTATGTGGATGTCCCCGTTCCCCAGCCCCACCCCAGGCACATATCTCTTGGAGAAGAGGGTTCATCAGAGACAAAAGTTCCCCTTCCTGAAGCAGACAGTGCCCCTGACTTGCTGGGGAAGAGCCTTGATGTTTTTCTCTCTTCAAAGCTTCGAGTTTCCTGGAGAAAAGCCTCAACAGAGCCCAGCCTTTAACCCGCCCCACTGATCGAAACTCGGGAAAGGAAACAAGGGCCAGACATCCCCGCCCTACACCCCCACTCCACCCCCGCCTGGGAATGCACCCACGTCTCTCCCCCACCTCCCACTCACTGCTCTGCTGAAGCCCACACCCTCCCTCTGCTCTCCACCGCCCACCCGCACCCCCCCTCGGAGGGCTCCAGGGCAGCTTCCGGCCCCCAACAGAAAGCTTAAGCCCCTCTCCAGGCTGAGAGCACTTTTCCTACCTGTTCAGGCAGGCCCTGCCTGAGGCAGTGACAACTCCCCGCTGAAAGGAACTGGGGCCAGGGGTGGGGGGAGCTCCAGAGCCCACAACCAACCCCCTCCCAGGAGGCAGGCATTCCACCCCACCCTGCATCTCCTGAGAAGGCAAAATCATGATAGAAGACAGGGCGGGGATGATGTCTCAGAGAGAAGGGCCACAGGAGACAGGAATTGGACATGAAAAGGGGTCCTTCCTTTCATCTAGGGGTTCTAGAGAAAACCTCTCTGCCAGGAAATTGTCTCAAGTGTTAATACTATTACATGTAGTGAGAATAATTATCACTGAATGCATAACTGCTACAAGCCAGATGCTTTACATATTGTACCTCTAATTAACTCATTTATAGATGGGGAAACTGAGGCTCAATAAGGTTAAATAACGTGTCTTAGATCACACAATCCGTGGCGGCAGAGCCAGGATTTGAACCCCGGGCTGCCTGTAAAGCCTGGATGCTTTCCCAGGCCTGTGCCTGCGCCTGCATGTCTGTTCTCAGCTGGAAGGGGCTCCTCTACTCTCCCCCCTCCACCAGGGCCGTGGGGGGATCTGAAGACAGACAGAGACATGCTCAGAACAACCAAGGGGATCGTGGACTGGGGCAGTTGTCGATCCAGAGCAGAGGAACGTGGAGAGGCCTCAGGCAGCAAGGGGGAGAGGTTGCTGAGTGTGAGGGATTAAAACTGATGAGGAAGGAGACCCACGCCTTTGTGACACCTGGCCAGGAAGGGCAGGTGCATTGGCACACGCAGTGTAGTGTAGGGGGGGGCAGTGTAGTGCAGTGTAGCAGAGTGAGGAGTGTAGATGGTAGAAATTGAGGCCTGGTGGCTGAGTCCCCAAAATACCTGTCCACTGTGCCTTCACTACCTAAGGAGGCCTGGGCTATCTGCCTCGTGGCCCCAGCTGGGCCAGGGGTCTCAGACCCTAAGGAGCCTAGGTGCTGGGCAGCTGAGCACCTCCAAACTCTGGAATGCGCCAGGGCCTCGTTCCTCCGGCCACCTGATCCACAGCACCAGGGAGGAAATCTCAAAGCCCAGGGCTTATAGGGAAGAAAAACTCAGTGGCACTCCAAACCAGCCAAGGAGCCCCAAGGGACAGGCACAGAGAAGGCTCCCAGCTGAAGATTCAGGAGAGAAGAAATGGGCAGGAGCCATGGAGAGAGTGGAAGGTGGGAGTGGAAGCAGGGCAGGATGAGGGAGATCAGTAGGGAGAGGAAATGGGATTAAAGGTGCCGTGGGGGCCGGGGGTGGTCTTTGCTGAGGCTGGGACAGAGCACTTGGAGGAGGGAGATGTGCAAACCTCACCTGATCCCACCCCCAACCCCCTCCCAGCTTCCCCAGGAGCAGCCAAGTGCCAGGGAGAACCTGTGTCAAAAACCCAAGGGAAGCTGAGCATCACTTCCATGTGGCCCTCTCTCTCTGGGAAAGTGACAAGTGTCAGCTGCTGGCCCAGGGCCCTTAAAGGCCCTTTGCCAGAAGAAGGTACAGAAACTGCATCAAAACCCCCTTTAAAAGTTCCCCGGAGAGCCGGCCCCAGCACCAGGGTAATAGGCTGGTGCTGTACACAGGGGACTGGAGTCAGACCCCTGACACAGTTGAGGAAAGGACAAGGTAAACGAGCAGCAGGACTGGGCGCAGGAGACCCAGGTCAGGCAGAGGGAGGCTGCCCGCAGAGGCGGGAAATGCACAGGATGACTTCTTTAGAGTCCTCCCCCACGCTGGACCACCAGGAGCACCAACGGGCAGACCAGAGCTCCCATCGCTGGATCCTCTCAAGAGGACTCTGTCCTGTAGAGAATAGGGTAGGAGGTCCTGTCACATTCTGTTGAGACCCACTGGACACCTGGTTTGTGAGGAAAAAGGGGAGAGACTGGGAAACATTAATGCAACCCTTGGAAGCTGTATGTAAATGAAGGTGATGGCCCCTGCCAGTGGGCTACAGGGACAACTAGGTGTGATATCTACGAAGAGGTGTCCAACCTGGGGCCCGCAGGCCACGTGCAGCCCAGGATGGCTATGAATGCGGCCCTACACAAAATCATAAATTTACTTTTACATTAAGAGAATTTTTGTGTGATTATGTGTCGCGATGTATTTAATGTGTGGCCCAAGACAACTCTTCTTCTTCCAGTATGGCCCAGAGATGCCAAAAGGTTGGCTGCCCCTGAAAGCATTTTATCACACACCTGGCAGTTAGTTCTGGGAGAGAGGGAGGGTGCAGCAAAGATGGGGTCCTACACCCACAGATAAGAAGAAAACAGGCCAGGGCCACCAAAGAGGGGCCAGGGCCCAAACACCCTCTGGCACTGGCACTAGGGAGGGATAGCTGGGCTCTTTTGCATGTCATTTGCATGTGCTCTGTCTTGCCACTGACACTTGTCACTTCTGGCACTTCAAAGCCCCTGGGCCCTTCATTATCTCTGTCCCTTCCCCAAGGCCCTTCCTGGACTCCTGAAGGCTGGAGGGCCCCAACAGAGAGGAGAGTCTGGGTTGGGGCAGAGGGTCTAAAATGGGACTCGGCCTGCGCAGAAGGCAGACTCAGGCAGGAAGCCTGGCTTTGGGCGACCCCTACAGGGCGCTCCCAGAATAGACGCAGGGAGGATCAGGCAAGCACTGGCTCCTCCCCTCCACGTGGCCCAGCTGCCCAGCCCCTTTGCTTCCAGTGCCCCCTGCTGCTTCCAGCTCGGAGAAGTCGGGGGGCAGCCCTCTACCAGATCCTGACAGAATCCAGAAACCAGGGAGGGCTGGGGGGCTGAGCTGGGGTGGGGGGAAAGGCAGAAAACTGTACTTGAACAATTAAAAAATAAATTAATTAATTTAAAAAAAAAGAATAAAACACTTCTTAAAAAAAGAAAAGAATCCAGAAACGCACATCCCTCTGCCAATTAGCCAAGGGGTCCCTGTGGGTTGTAGCAAACGCGGAAGCCGCATTGTCTGGGAGTGCTGGGCTGTTCGGCAGCACCCCTCCCGTTCCCATCAGATCTGCACCTGTGCCCACGTCTGGCACTACACCCCCATCCTGCAGCCCCGCAACAGAAGGGCTCAAAATTTTACTTTTGGAAGAATTTGGAGAACAGAGGGAATTGCGAAGAAGTGGTGAGAACCTCATACAGCCTATAGTGAAAGTGGACCAACGGCGATCTCTCCAGCCGGGGCCTCTCCCCACAGGGGTACATCTGGCTGGATTGAGGTCAGGCCAGGGGAGGAGTCCCCCGCATTAGTGGGGCTATTGGAGGCGTCTCAGAAAACCCCTAGCTCCCTTCCCGCTCATTGGTTCTGCCTGTCCACTTTAGCTAGGAAGAACACAACAGGAAAAACACAGCAATACCAACATTTGACTGAGAGGAAAAATGTCAAAAATGCTCTGATCCTGCAGTTTGCTTGTTGACATCCACAGATGCGCACAACCCAATCTTTCCCGCTGGGCCCCTCCTCCCGCAGCCTGGCCTTGGCTGGGCGTGTGAATGGGGGCAGAGGAGAGGGCAGGGCAGAAGGGCGTGTGTGTGAACAAGTGAAGTCATCCTCTCTGGGTGGCTCCTTTTAATTAACACCCTAAAAAACTCCCAGCCAGCAAAAGTGGGTCTTGCCAACTGGGAGCCCCACCCTTCTGTCTCACGCAGGCCCCAAGGGCTGAGGGACCGGAGTGGGGGCAGGAAAACTGAGAGCAGGGAAGGAAGGGGTCTGTTGAGGGCCTGGGTGTTTGAGATGCTTTCCCAGTCCTGAGAGGATGCACTGACGGGGTCAGCTGGCCTCAGGGGAGCCTGGATTTGCTTCTTCCGGAACAAGAGAATAAAAGTGGGCAAAGCACTGGTGCCCCCAGATGCCCCAGGGAGACCAGCCCCCGAAGTGTCCAGTGTCCCAGCCCTGGAGGATGCCCAATCACGCATCACGCCCAGATCTGGGCCAGGGTGGGACATTTCAGCCTCTCTCTCGGCCGTTCCAGTTGGACCCAACATTCAAAGCCAAGAGTCACTTCACAGACTCTAGTCCCAATGGAGGGAAGCGATATGCTCGCTCCACGAAGGGAACACAGCAAGCCTCCATCCTCCCCCACCTCTCAGTCCCCCTGTCCAGAGGCCACTTCTTGGTCCTGCCCATGTCCTTCCGCCCCTCAAAACTCTTCTCCAGGCCACTGCCTGGTAACTCTCCCAGAGTCGGTGAGACCCTTCAGGTCTGGTGTGTTCAGCCCCCGTCTGGCATGTGTCTATGGCCTGGATCCAACCCCGCCTCCCCCATCAGGCTGGAATTCCGGAGGACAGGGTCTGCGTCCCCTGCTTGCTCTGGTCTTCAACGCCAGCTCCTAGGCCCAGAGAGCCGTGGGAGGGGCGCAGACCTACTCACTATGAAAATGGATACGGGGGGGGGGGGGGCGCGTGTTGGGGCGGACGGGAGCCCTGGGACTCAGAGCTTTTGTGGGTGAGGAGGCAGCGGCCCCAGGTTCCATCCCTCTGCTGCTCTTACAGAATGATCTCTGTGTGACCACCAACACGGGCCCTCCGTCTCGGGTCTTGACTCAGTGACCTTGGGAGTCCCTTCCAGCTCTGACAGCCTCTTCTACTGAAATCATCCAGAATCCAAGGCAAAGGGAGAGTGTTATGTGGAAGACCAGGCTGGTGTGGCCATGGCTTCACAAGAAAGGACTGTCGCTCCCAGTGCTGGGGGCAGGGATTCCTCTCGGCTTTCCCTGAGGCGAGAGAGCCATTTTCAGATGTCCCAGATCTGGGGAGGGTGGGGGTCAGGCGAGAACTGGAGCTGGGGAGCACCAGGCAAAGTAGAGGGTGGCTCGGCTAGGCCAGCTACGTCTGGAGAGCCGCTGCACCACACTCTACCTAGTTAAAAATACTACAGTGCGCACACAATGTGCTAGGAGGGTAGATCTCATACTAGGTGTTCTTACCACAATAAAAACAAAATGAAAAGCAGAGAGACGCTATCTGAAACCTGTCCAGAGCCCAGTGGGACCTCAGCCCAGGGGCTTGTCTCCAGCTGCAGGCGGCCCCCCTCTGGCTGCTTCCAGGGCCCAGAGGCCCAGTCTCCACAACCACTCCCCCCAGACCCCAACAGCCCAGAGCAGTGGCGGGGACAAGGCCATCCCTGCTAACCCCCAAACCCTACCCAAAAAGCCAGGCCATCACGCCCCCCACCAACCACATGGGGCCCAAATTTTCTGGGGCTCAGTTGATTCGGAGAAGGTGGGACCTGATCTCAGGTGGTAGGGGAGAAAGGATGGGGTGACTGCTCTCGGGGAACAGAGGGGCGTGTTGAGAGAATGAAAGCGTCCTCTCCCTGGGGCTGAGTGGGAGCCAGAACGGGCGGGCACCGCCCGACGCGGAGGCCTCCGCCCCCCACCCAGCTGGACCAGCTGTTCCCATCACACCCTGGGCAGTAAAACTTGCTTTTATGATAGTTGCGGGGGCTGCTGTTTTCCTTGGGGGTGCTGTTTGTGTCTGAGTATCTATGTGCAAACACATCTGGCCCTCGCCTGTGTACGGTGTCTGAGGGCTGGGGTGTGTCTGTGTGGGTCGGATGTGCACCCAGAAGCGCGTTTGTGTGGGCTTATCGGTCCGTGTGGGTCTGGGACACAGACTATCGGAGCCGCCGTTTATTGATTTATTGCAGTGTGACAAGCACTTGCCAGCTGTTACTTCCTTTCGTCTCCAGCCCCATAAGGAAGGTATTCTAGCTATTCCCTTTCTAGATAGAGAGACAGAGAGATTCAACAATCCAGCCAAAGTCAGAGGGCAAGTAAGGGCCGGAGCTGGGGCACTGGCTGAAAATGCCCATGTGTGTCCTCCTCCCACGAGCACGAGAATCTGGGCACTACTTCTGCACATCGGTCTGTGTGCGTCTGTGTGTCCGCACGGTCTCTACCTGCTCTGGTGAGTCTGTGCACATCTGCTTGTGTGTCTGCGTCAAGGCCCAGGCCCTGGCCAGCCCAGGCTCTGTCGCTGGGGTCACCAGAGCATTGGAAACAATGTCCCTCCCAAAACAAATAGTGATTCTGTTTTCTAAAGCTTTCAGAAAACAGTGTAGGTAGTGTGGATAACTCTGGACAGAGAAAGGGGACAGAGGCTAAAGAGGAGAGGCCATCTGGAAGAGCCCAGAGGGCAGCTAGAAGGCGGCAATCCCCCCAGTCACTGTCACGGGCAGCGGCCACCCCTGCCCGTAAGGAGCAGGTGGGAGGGCAGGGAGGGGCACCCTGGGAGGGGAGTTGGCCGACTCCTTGGCTGGGAGCTCTCTTCCCTGCAAGCCCTGTGCTCTGTCTCCTACAGCCTCCCTCCGGAGGCACCAACCATGGCACCCGGCTGGGTGCCGGGTGCTGGGTGCTGGGTCAGGGGTCGCCCAGCTGCGAGGGGCCCTGGGAACTGGGAGGCCGGCGGCAGGCGGCAGGGGCGGGGCCTGAACGGTAGGCCGGGTGGCAGCCGCCGATTGGCTGGCCCCCGCGCTCCCACGGCCTCCGGCCTCCGGGCGGGCGGCTCCAGCTCAGCGGGTGACTCACCCTCCTCCCCACCCTGGAGCTGGACGAGCGCCCGACTGCTTCCACCCAAGACCCGCCCGCTAATCCGGAACAACCTGACTCAGCAAGGGGAGCGGGCCGCCTGCCGCCCTGTTTGCGTCTTCCCCAGGGGCAGGTGGAGGGAGAGCATTGGGCCCTCCTACAGAGGGGGACAATCTCGTGTCCGTCCTTGGGGGGGGGGCGGGGGGGGATGCTTCTATCCCTCTGAAATGGGAAAGGCTGTGTGCCTGACTTCCTGGGTGTATCTCTGTGTCTCCCTCTCTTGGATCTTGGCAGGTCCTGCCAATAGACCCTGGGCTTCCGGAGTCTGCGTGTTGGTCCATTTGGGGTGACCGCCACTTGAAGATCATCTCAGTGCCCCTACCCCTGGCAAACACACCCTGGAGGCCTTCTCTGTTTCTCTGGCCCTGGCTCTGCCCACCTCCACACTGCAGGGCTCCTAAAGGTCAGGAACCAGGTGCTACCCTGAAGGCAAGCTCAGGTGCCCCTCCAACCCGGTGGCCCTTTCCTGCAAAATCTCACAGAGACCTCAAAGTGATCCCTTACAAAGAAAAGGACCCACATTTGTCCAGAGATCCCTGCACACCAAGCCCCATGCCAGGGGCTTTATATTCGTCTCCTCCGTTGCTTCTCAGAGTAACTCCAAAAATAAACAGAGGAGAAACGAAGGCATGAAGAGCTGACATGGGTGTGGTATGTGAGAGGCTGGGTTTGAACAAGGTCTGTCTGGGTCTGAAAAATATGCCTTTTCCACTGGCTTTGGCTGCTCCCTGAACCCCTACCTGGTGGGGGCCCCCACCTGACCCCATTACCTGAAGCCAACTTGGGGAAACCACCGACTCCACAGGGAGCCCCAGTTCTCAGCTTTGCCCAGGGTTTCCCATGCCAGGGAGGGTCGCTGAGGGCTATGAGAAGGAGTGGGGTGGGGACCAGGGAGGGAGCAGAAAAAAGCTGAGCGTCAGCACTTGTGGGCTTCAGAGGAGACAATAGGACGAACGTGCCAGGTCCCCGCAGGGAGAAGGCTGGGGAGGGACACAGTCAGCTCAACACACACACATTTCAAATAAGACACACACACAGCAATCAGGGAGTCCCACCCCCAACACAGCACCCAACCCTTTGTGGGGGCTGTTGCACACACACTTGCACACGGGTGTTCCACACGCTGCACCCCTGGAGTTTAGTGTTGCTGCAAGCACGTGTTTAAGGCATCAGTGGATGGTTGCACACAGATTCCCAGTGGTTTCGGGGTCATTTCACACACACACTGTCAGAACCACCAAAGAGGGGCCACAGGGGGTGGGGAGAACGTGGGAACTTGTTGCAGGAACAGACTGGTCCCAGGGCCCGGCGGCCCCAGTCCAGGAAGCCCAGACCCGTCATCTCCTCGCACTCACTCACCTGCGCAGGCCACTGCCCACCACGGCCCCACTGCTCTCCGGGCCCAAGATCTGAGCCCACATACACACAGAGTCGTGCGCACTCACACGGCCTTAGCGAAAGTGCGCATCAGTAGGTGGCTTCCACAAGCGTGACACACAGAAGTCACACGGCCATTCCAATGAAGACACACGGAGCAGTCGTGTGGGCCCACAGCCTTCCCACAAACACATCCGTGCAAGACCCGCACACTAACATGCCCAGGTGCCAGTCACCCACACAGAAAACTACCACAGGCCCCACACAGACCCATAGACACATGCACACGACAAGGGAGCCACACGAATGCACGTGCAAACCAAACACACACACAGTAACGGGAGTGAGTGTGCACAAACGCACCTCCCCCACCCCAGAGAAGCCCCCCTGCACAGGCCTCTGCCCCTCAACCTTCCATCTTGGCACACACGGCCCAGGCTTGCCCCATCAGTTCTGTCCCCGCCCTGGCCCGAGACAGGCCCTGCCTGCCTGCCCCAGCCTGCTTGGGTGGGGCTGCCTGCTCCCAGCGCCAGCTGCCAGCTCAGCACAGGGCACAGTGCCCCGTGCTGCTGGCTGCTGTTCCTGCACGTTGCCAGCTCCACCCCCTCCTCCTAGGCCTGCCACCTCAGCATCTCGGACCAGCCTGGGCTCCACCCAGCCCATTTCTGCAGGCAGTGGGCAAGGTGCCTGATCCCCAAAGCTGGGGTCTGGGAGGAGGGGCCTGCTGGAAAGATCCTGGGGGAAGAGACTCCCACCACCCGCTGGTCCCTTCTTGTACACGGGGTCCCCACAGTACCAGGTAACTTCCTGACCACAGTGAGCAAACACACCCAGAGCTACAACTCCATCCACACTGTCCAATAGCCCACAGACATCTGTCCGTGCACACGGGCTTTCAGGTGTGTGCACACGCACACACTCAACACAATCTGCACTCCTCACACTCCCACAACATGCAGCCCTGAACACACAACCACTAGGGCACCCACTCCCCGCCCAGCCCACCCAGTGTCCCCACACCACCAGTCACACAAACCCCCGCCACATACACATGGCTTTCAGCAGTCTCCACAAAACAGCCAGGCGGAAATAGTGCCGCCGTGTCCAGTCACACAGACTCCCATCACATCTCCAGGAGTTTATAACTGTCCCAAACAGTCACGGTGGAGCTGGTTCTCGGGGGCAGATCTCCTCGTGCTCCCCTCTTGTGTTTGCAGTTCAGGACACTGGGGTGAGCTTCATTTCATCCCTGCTCTGTCCCCTCTCCGGAGCTGCAATAGTCCTGGCTGGGGCAGGGGGCTGGGAAATGTCACCCCAGAAGCCATGCCCTCTCACAAACCAGCTCCCCCCAACCCAGGCGTGGGGAAGGAAAGCAAAATTGACCAATGGCTGATGCGAGTACAGGGCCATCGGGACTCCGTGACGCCTGAGGTGGACGAGGAAGAGGAGTGGGCCCTGGGCCTGCTGCCCAAGGAGGGGGCTGTGCAAGGGCCTGGAGGGCCGGTGCTGGAGGAGGAGGGCCAATGACAACATGGTGGCAGAGGTGTCCGGGACAGGGCCGGGTGAAAAAGTCATACAGCTCCTAGAGCCATGCTAGGGAGGCCTAGACCTGGTGGGGAGACAGGCGGAGGTCGGAAGGCCCCCAGACTCTCTCCTCCCCGCGCCCCCCCCTCCCTCTCCCAGTTTGAGAGTCGAGCAGATGGCATTTACAAGCACCCACTGTGGGCTCAGGGCCGGCCCTGCTCTTTCTAGACCTGGATGCTGGTGGCATGATGTGTTCGGTTTGTGAGAACTCATCAGACGACACACTTACGACATGAGTGCTTCTCTGTGTGTATGTTACACTTCAAGAAAAGTATATTTTTATAAAGCGAATCCCCAGTGCGTAAGGAGCGCTGTGTCTTTGCGTGTTGATGGGAACAGCCTACCTGGGCCTGTCTGGGCCTGTCTGGGCTGTGCACACACAGCCTCCCACACGAGTCCTTCCTCATCTCCGATGCCTGAGGCCCTCCGTGTGTGCACTTACCACACGTACGTGCGCGCACACACAAACATGCACACACGTGACTCCCTGCCTGTCTTCCCTCCATGACGATGAGGCTGCAGCTGGGGGGCGGGGGTGGGGAGATGTAGTCAGGCCTCCCTTTCATTCAGACAACAGAAATTTACGGTCACCAGCTCTGTGCCAGGCACGGAGACTCAGGTTGTGTGCCATTCAGACTTGGCCTCACCACACTCACCATCTGCTGGGGACACAGCAACACTGTGACAAAGGGCCATGTGGGGAGAGCCAGGGGCTGGGGGTGGGGGGAGCCCAGCCTCTGAGGTGTTGGGGAGGACTTCCAGGTGGGCCACACAGGACACTCGCCTTGCAGACAGGGGAGAACATACATAAAGAATCAGCGGGTCAGGGTGTGAGGCTTCCCAGAGGAGCCAGCCAGGAGCTCAGATGCTGGAGTGGAGGTGGGGAGGCACCGGAGAGGGTGGGGGCTGTGGCTGCAGACGCCATCTTCAGCCCGTCTGCCAGGGCCCTGTGTGCCAAGCTTAGGGTGTCTGTCTCCAAGGAAGGCATCCGGGCCAGGTTCGACGTGGCCTGAATCAACCCGAAAGGGTGCTGTGGAGGCAGGAGCACTGACTGCGAGTCCTCACCCTGGCTCTGCTCAGACGCTCACTCACTTCCCTCACTGAGCTTCCAGAACAGAGTCTGGGGCCTCTGTGCCATTGACCCACAGGGCCAACTGTGTCATCTCCCCCTCCTATGCCTGCGGTGCACAACCGCCTGGGTCCTTCCTGCCACTGCTCCCTTCCCCAGCTCCACCTGCCAGACCTTCGGCAGCATTGCCCTCCCACCCCTGCCTCAGCTGTAAGGCCGGAGCCAGCAAATGACACGTGGCAGTCTGGCGTCCTCTAGTGGAGCAGCGGCCGCCTCTCACCTAGAGCTCAATCCTCCGGTGCAGTGTAGTAGAAGACACACACTTGCAGGAACAGGGCTGTCCCCTCTGCTCTTCAGTGCTCTCAGCCCACAGCTCCCCCCACGCCCCGCCTACACACACACACAACAGTGGCCCCTGGGTTACCAGGGGTGTGGGGCATTGGTGGCTGGAGACTGAAATCCACCAGAAGCTTGGTTCACCAAGCCACACCCTGGCCCGGGGCTGTATCCCCCAGGAGGATGGAGGCTCCCTCTGATTTGCACAAAAGCACCGGTGGGCTTGTCGCAGTCTGCAACCCAGGGGCCTCCCAGGTCTGGCTCCCTGGAAAGGACACAGCAGGCGGTTAGCTTTGCTCCAAGGAACTGGTAGAGCTGTTTCTTTCCTGCTCCTCTGCTTCCCCCTAGTGGACACTTGATGTAGTTTCCGTTCGCTCAAATTCAACCTTCTTCCTTGGGGCTATAGCCCGGTCTTACACCACATTCTTCGAAGATCCAGACTGGCTGAGGCTACAGGGAAAGATGGAAATGCAAGGCTATGTCCCTCGGGACCCCACCACTGCACTGCCCCCTAATATCTAGACTCCCAAAGTCTGATAAATGGAGACAAGAGCTGGTGTGGGAGAGTCTACAGCCCCTTTTATCTGCTTCCCCTCAGTCCCTCCTAGGCTGGCACAGGCTCCTTTGTGGTGGGAACCAAGTCAAGCCTGTCTGACCTCAGTCTCCCTACTTTGCACCAGAGCCCAGAGATATGTTCTCTGTGGTCTTAGCAGGACAGTGTTTTTCTAAACATTTTAATTAGCTGCCAACATTTAAACATCGGTCTTACGTAAAAATCCAGTTTTCCAATTTTTGCTGATGCAAAGTTTAAAGTTCTGAATGTTCTGGGACCACTTCCCTGCATCTGCAGTGGCCAGAGACTGAGCAGAAGAGGCTGCCTTGGGCCTGGTCCCAATGTTCAGGAAGCCAGGGAAGGGGGCAAAAGAAGACCCACAGGCCCCTGCTCTTCTGACCCAGCTCCCCTCAGCACCTCGTCCATGGACACCCCAACTACTCACCCCAGGCATCTGTGCCAGCCCATGGAAGTATAACGTGAGCTACAAATGTGAGCCACATATGGAATTTTCAGTGTTCTAGTAGCCACATTCATACAGTAAGAAGAAATAAGTAGAACTGATTATAATGGTATATAGATTTCACCTGATACATCCAAAATATTATTTCAGCATTTTAAAATTAATATTTTATATTCTGTTTTTCATACTGTCTGAAGAAATCTGACATGCGTTTTATACTCACAGCACAGCCCAGTTCGGACGAACCACACGTCAGGCCCTCCGTAGCCCCACACGGCTATCAGCTGCCCATGGGACAGGGCAGCTCCAGACACGCCCCTCCCCCACGCCAGCCATCCCGTGGCCACGTCAGGACCACTGTTCACAGGAGCCAGGGACGTGGGAAGAAGCCCAAGCAGCTCGTGACAGCGAGCCTGAGGCCATCTCCATAGGGACAAGGAGACACAGGCTCTGCCTGGGTGGGGACTCCCCTTCAGCCCCTCAGACGCCCCGTGGGGATGGAGGGGCAAAGTCAGGGGGTCACAGAGCAGTGCCTGCTAAAACAAGAACCCCATGGCAGGGGCGCCTGTGGCCCAGGGACTATAAATCATTCTAGTTTGCTATAGTCCCCACCATTCCCTTTTAACGTCCCAACAATGAAGCTGAGTGACAGATGCCATTTCTACACTTGGGTCATCTTACGACAGATAGAGCTAACAAGAAAATTAAACTGTCCCTGTATCCATCTTTCAGTGTTCAGTGAGAGAAGGAAAAGCCAACAATTTCAAAACAGACAGTGAAGAGCATAATTCTTTGCGGATAGAAAAAATACTCCCACGTTTCTCGTGTGCAAACTACATGTGTCTATCCAGCTTCTTACCCCAGGCCCACTTCCTCTTTTACCTTAGCAGTCGGGCTTCCATGGGCATTTGAATTTTGCCCTTGTAAACCAAACAAAAAAACCTCCAAGTTGCCCACATTCTCACTGTTCCAATAAGCTTCAAAGGTAGAGCAGCAGCTGGAAGGAAAGGTGGTGTGGGGGGAACCATACACACCCCAGCAGCAAGCTGCAGCGGGGCAGGCATTTGTCTGGGCACTACCCACAATGGCCTACAGGGGGCGCCAGGAGCCTGGGTAGAGTGACCTATGGACCTCAGTGTGAGGAAACTGTACCACCTTCTTCCACCCCCACCTACACTGTGGTGGAACCACTCCTTTGTCCTTTCCTCCAATCTCACACAATTCCACTAGGCTAACGTGACTGAGCAGATAAAATAATCTGGGGAAAGATCCAGGTTTTGAGCCCCTTGTTCTGATGCAAGTTCTACCACCAAATAGCCAGGCAACCCTGAGCAAGTGACTTCTCTTCCTCAGACTTCAGGCCTTGTCCCTCACCTATAAAATGAGAACTGAACCTTCCTCACAGAGAACGTGTAGCAATCAAATGTAAGCACTGGGAAACTGCGAAAGCCAATACAGAAGTGAGGAATTAAAAACTGGACAGAGTGGTGATGCTCAGTGGGTTGGATGTTGTCTCGCAAACCAAAAAGATACAGGTTCGATTCCCAGTCAGGGCACCTGCCTGAGTTGCAGGCCAGGTGCCCAGTTGAGAGGCAGCCAATCTGCACATTGGTGTTTCTCTCCCTCTCTTTCTCCCTCCCGTTCCCTCTCTCTAAAAGTAAATAAGTGAAATATTTTAAATAAATTAAAAAACTGAAAAGAGTGGGGAGGAGGTCAGGGAGGTGGCAGCTGCCTTCGGTTCCCTCTGCCTCCTTTCCAGCCCCAGGCCTCCTGAGGCTCGTACAGGTCACATGGGGGCCGAGTGTGGTGCACTGGGGTGGGCCAGAGACGCCGAAGGGGAGACAGAGTGCGGACTCAGCCTGAGAGGGCCCCTGAGGGCAAGAGCAAGCATCGGCACTCACAGCTCACAGAACTCGTCAGCACGCACTACTGTGGTGCTCCTCACAACCACCCTGGGGTGCTGAGGACTGTCCCAGTGTCACTGGCAGCCACTTGAAGGTCAGAGCAGGGAGGTAGCGAGCCCAAGTCACAGATTCCCTGAGGGTCCACCCACACCTTCCGAGCCTCCCCCGGCCCTCACCCACGTCAGCCACGTGTCCTCGTCGGGAGAGGGCAGGTTCACCTTCCATCAGTTCATTTTTTTGTCCCCCACCAAAAAAATCTCAGTGACACCAATGATTCTGAGATCACGCACAAATTTTTCAGCTCAGCATTTGCAGGCCTCCCTAACTCACCAAAATGTCCAGGATTAAAAATGGCAGGGCCAGAAAATATTTTAGCCACCATGGAGTCCAACAAAGAGGGGACTGAGGGCTGGGGCGGTATTGGGGGGTGGGGTTCCCAGACTTCCCAGAGCAAGTCGGGCTGGATGCGGGGCAGGATTGGGTGGGGACCGGACTGGGTGAGGGGCGGGGCGGGGTTGCCAGTCAGAGTTCTCTCTGCTGCTGCTCCAGGCTCCTCCGACAGGCACACCCTGAGACAGGCTGATATGCTGTTCACCATACTAGGATTAGCTTCAGCTGATAATAACAAAAAAAAAAAAAAAAAGCCTCCAAATTAGCTGTGACTCCATCCACACAGAAGCTTATTTCTCAATCAGCTTCCAGACACGGGAACACAGTTGACCCTCGAAGGTGGGTGTTGGGGGCACTGACCCCCACACAGTCAAAAATCCACTTATAACTTTTGACTCTCCAAAGATTACAATTGTCCCTTAGCATCCCAGGGTGATTGGTTCCCGGGCCCTCGCAGATACCAAATCCATGAATACTCAAGACCCTCAAGTAAAATGGCATAGAACAATGCAGGCTGCCAGCTCTCCATATCTATGGGTTCTCAACCCTGGGGATAAGTGGGCTGGCGCAGTTCAAACCTGTTTTGTCTGAAGGTCAACTGTAATCTGTCCAAGGCTAGCTGGCATCCAATGGTGGCATGGACCTAGGTCCCATCTCTCCTTCGTTCTGCCTAGGGTAGCTTTCATTCCCCTGGTTACCTCCTTGTCCAAGATAGCTGCTGAGCTGCAGCCATTATGAATTCATTCCTGGTAGCAGAAAGGAGGGGTAAAAGAAGCAGTTCACACACTCTCCCTTAAAGGACACCTCCTGAAAGTTGTACCCTCCACTTCTGCTTCTATCCCTTTGTCACATGGCCATAGCTAACTGCAAAGAAGGCAGAAAAATGTAGTCTTTATTGCAGGTAGCCCTGTGCCCAACTAAAAAGCGGGGTTCTAATGACTGAGGGAAAGGGGGGAGCACCAGCAGTCAGTGGTGAGCTGAATCACCACTAAGTCCACCATGCTCAGCCAGTCCTCGCCCTGCCAGGATCCCAGTGTCCAGTCCTTCCACCCTGCACCTGAGACAATGTCCAGTTCATGCCCGATGACCAATGAATGCGTGCTGAACGACTGGGCAGACGAGGCTGACTTTTCTGACGCATGTGTTGTTTTCCCGGGTAAGCTGGAAGTAGTATGTAGTCGAGGACCCTGCCTGAGGTGGACCCTGCCTGTCACTCTAACATTCTCCTGCCCACCCTCCAGGCACCAGGCTCACCTAGCTAAGCACGTTTAAGCCAAGCTTAGCCTAACCCTGCCCTCCCCTCCCCTCCCCAGGCACTTACAGTAGGCTGCCGGCTGCTGAGGTGGGGCCAAGGCCACTCCGCAGGGGGCCCCTCAAAAGATGAATCTGGACTAGGCCTGAGCAAATTCATCTGTTTTCACCAAAAGGAAGGAGTTTAAAAAGGATGAATGTGGAAAAATAAATAAATAAATAAAAAATAGATGACATTCATATGGAAATCGTTCATGCATTCTTTTATTTATTATTTTTTACTGAGCACCTACTATGTGCCCAGCACTCTGTTAGGTACTGAAGAACCAGTGGAAAGCCAGGCAAACATGGTGTGGTCCCTGCCCCCTTGGAGCTAACGATCTATCAGGCAAGGCTGGCAATAAAATAAAGGTGGTCCCTGCCGATGAGTAACTGCCTATAACCGACAAGGAGAAAATACAGGCTACTTCGAGAACTTATAGAAATACCCGTTCCAGCTCTGGCTGGTGTAGTTCAGTGGATTGAGTGCGGGCTGGGAACCAAAGGGTCCTGGTTCGATTCCCAGTCAGGGCACATGCCTGGGTTGCGGGCCAGGTCCCCAGTGAGGGCCATGTAGGAGGCAACCATACATTGCTGTTTCTCCCTCTCTTTCTCCCTCTCTTCTCCTCTATCTAAAAATAAATAAATAAATAAAATCTTAAAAAAGAAATACCCGCTCCACTCCACCCCCGTCTGTGGTGTCTCGACTTTGCTGGGGAAGCTGCCTTTGAGCTACACTCTGAAAGAATGAGTAACAAACTCCTAGAGAGTGTGCCTAGAAAAGGCGTCCTGTCCAAGCGCCAGGAACAGCGCGTGCAGTGGCCTGAGCGGAGGGAGACGAGCCGGGAGCCAAGCACTGAAAAGCCAGCACCGCTGAGTGGGAGAGAGCACGGGACAGAGTGGCCGGGAGGAGGCCTGAGAGGTGGGCAGAGGCCCAGGTCTTGGGCAAAATCAGAACTTGGGGCTTTATCTTGGGGGTTAAGTAGGAGAGTAACCAAATCTGATTTTTTTTTCCAATTACGGTTGACATTCAATACTATTTTAGTTTCGTGTACAGCACAGTGGGTAAATACCCATACATCTCCCCACCTTGATAAGTGTAAGTATACAAGGAGCCCGAGCAACCCTTCTGGGACACAAGAAATGTCCTGTGTTACATGTGTAAACATAAGTACAAATCTGTCGAGCACTTTCTACATTGCATTGTACCTGTGTCATGCCGCAGCAAGAAAAGAACAAAGGGGCCTGTGACTGGCCAAGCCCGGCTCCCCAGGGGCCCAGAGGAGAGGCGCTGTTCCTGGCCGACCCACCAGAACCATAGGGTTGGAGGCAGGCAGAACATTCCTGAAAAGAAGGGGAATGTGGGGGGAGCGTGGGGGGCTGGGAGGGGGCAGTGTCCTGTTACCCGGTGGGGGAAGGGATGCCAATAGCCAAAGTAACCAATACTCACCGAGATGTGCAGAGAGGGGCCCAGGGCACTGCTCCATTCCCATTCCCTTACACTCTAGTTTGTCCAACTCGCATCCTTAGCCCTCTTTAGAATCCCCCTGCCAAGGGGCTACGGATCCCCTTTGCCCAGATCACCTTGGGCAGGGCAAGACCTTGGAATGACAATGAAGAGCAGCTGGCAAACGCTTAAAAGACTCATCGTTTCAGTCCTGGAGGGGAGAGAGGTGGGGGAGAAACAGTGCCTGGTTCATCTGGAACAGCCAAGTGTGGGGCATCTACACACAGAGACCTTCTGGAAAACTAAAATTTGGTCCCATGGGAAAACAAACAAGATCTGTTTTTAGATGTCTGTCAAAAACGTCAATGTGCATACACTTTGACTCAGCAGTTCCAGGAATCATTCAGATATCCTCACCATGTGGGATGTGACGTCTTCCCAAGGTTACTAACCGCAGCACTGTGTCATAGTAGGTTGAAAAGACCCACAAATGGAGGACTGATTAAATAAACTGTGAGACATCCTTAAGTGGAAGGTTATGCAACTTGGAAGAAGAGTGAGGCAGCAACTAACATACTGATATGGAAGGAGCAGTGTGAAGTGCATGTCAAAGCAGGACATACAGCCCTGGCCAGTGGCTCATTTGATTGCAGCATTGCCCCACACACCGAAAGTCTGAGGGTTCAGTTCCCAGTCACGGCACATACCTAGGTTGCAGGTTCAATCCCCGGTCGAGGTGTATACAAGAGGCAACTGATGGATGTTTCTCGCTCTCCCCTCCCCAAAAAAAATCAATAAAAACATATCTTCTGGTGAGGATTAAAAATAAAAATAAGAAAAGCAACATATAACCCCACATATAACACCCTCTGTGAAAGATAAGTATACATGTATACCTACTTAAGGGATTATATATTCATACTCTGCCTGAAATGAGTTAAAAGAAATATGTAACATTAGTTTCTCTCTTGGAGAAAAACCAGGTGCACGGTAAGGAAGAAGTCCCTCTTGTGCTTTAGACTTGTATACAAGAACCATTTATTACCTGTGCAAAACCGATAACAAGGCTTACATTTTTGAGCTGCGTATGACCTCTGTACGTAAAATAAAAATCCAGTGTTGTCAACACGCTCTGGCCTGAGTTCTGGCGTGAGTGTCGGGACACATGGGCACTTGCAGTGCACCCTCCCTCCAAGTCTGTCTGCACAGCAGGGGGCTTGACTGCCTGCCCCCCCCCCCCGGGTCATTGGAGCGTGGCAATGTGACGGGGCGCCAGACCCGCCATCGAGCAGGAGTTAGGAGGTGGGAGTTCCCATCCTTCCTCAGTGTCCTCATCGAAAGTAGAGCTGGGTGTCCACCTCTTACATTTGTTGAAGTACTGAAGGTAAATGGGGGACGGTGTCTCCTGAATGATGAGTGTCCTCGATCACATAGTAGGTGCACAATAAAGTGGAATGAAAGGAAACTCTCCCTGGGGCTTTCCTGCCTTTCCCTGAGCAAATGCCCAGGATGTGGAAACTCCATGAAACTCTCAATGAGGCCCTTGGCTGTCCCAGGGAGCCCACCTCCTGGGGGCAGGGTCCCATGAGACAGCTGGTCGGCTCCAGGAAGGACTGGGTGGGGCCTCAGTGAGCAAGAAGTCCCTCTCAATGGTGCTGCATCTGCCCCTACCATGCTCTAAATGTGCCCTGTGCCCTCCTGGCTCTTGGGACACACGGTGCGAGGGCCAGTCACACATGAACAGTGAGCAGAAGGTTGGCATTGTTTTATGAAATTTATGTTTCATAAATATATAGACATGTTTGCAGATTGTAATAACAATGAATTTCTCATTGTAAGCTGCCAAAATGGTTAGAGAGCCATTGCTCTAATGGTGTTAGTTTTTTCATCAAAAATTGAAGTATTTTACTGTGAGAGTCCCGAACCCTGGCCCTAGCCGTGGGTGGGGGGTCAGGGGGGCAGAACGCCAGGGCTCTCTGGAAGCAGCTCCACTGAGGTGGGCAGCTAAGGAGGCAGCTGAGCCGAGCCCTTGGGCGGGGCCCCGGGTCTAGGAAGTAAGTGCTGAGGGTCGAGCCCCAGAGACCCCACAGCAGGGCCAGAACCCGAGTGTCTGCGCCCCGCCGTCCCTACGACTGCACGCCCTGCACGTGCTTGTGTGTTCTCCCTCGGCGTTTCGTAAAGTTTGAAAATGCACTCCTCTCCGCCACGCTCAGGGCTTGTCCGCTTTGTCCCATGTGGGGGCCGGCACATCTGCCCAGAACTGTGGTGGCGGCAGCGGAGCTAAGTGCCAGACACCGGCCACACCCCAAACCTGTGCCTCCCCTAGGCCTTGGGGACTGTGTTTCAGCAAAGGCAGGCAAACTCATTCACACTCACAGAACCCATGCGCACTTACAAACACAGCACACCCTCCCCGTGCAAACAGAATGCACACGCCCTTTACATACTCAGCTATATATATGATTTTAAAAAAACAAAAAACCTCCCTGTAAAAGGGTGGAGAAGAGCCCTGGCTGGTGTAGCTCAGTGGATTGAGCGCGGGCTGGGAACCAGAGGGTCCTGGTTCGATTCCCAGTCAGGGCACATGCCTGGGTTGCAGGCCAGGTCCCCAGTGAGGGCCATGTGAGAGGCAACCATACATTGCTGTTTCTCTCCCTCTCTTTCTCCCTCCCTTCCCCTCTCTCTAAAAATAAATTAAAAATAAAATCTTTTAAAAAAAAGGGTGGAGAGGAGGTGGCAAGGAGCAATGCAGGATGGGTATGACCATAAGTGGAGCAGGAGAAGCCCGCCCATCAGTGCCAAGTCCTATACCATCTTGGCTTGTAGAAATTGTGCTTGTGATACACCCAGTTGCTAAGAATGGACTCTGAGCCTCAGAAG
Organism: Micronycteris hirsuta; assembly: GCA_004026765.1. Lineage (NCBI taxonomy): Eukaryota > Metazoa > Chordata > Mammalia > Chiroptera > Phyllostomidae > Micronycteris > Micronycteris hirsuta. Next base: position 35,923 of record PVJI01013711.1, read on the forward strand.
GGGTGGGAAAACCAGGACTCCTTGGCATCTGGCTGGGAAGGAATGCAAATGGTAAAGACATCCCTGGCCACCCAGGGAAGGCCATGGGCCTGACCGAGGAGTACAGCCTTGAGAACTGGACAGCCCTGGGTGAGAATCCCGTCACCTCCTAGGTAGGCTAGTTACTTGGTCTTTCCGGGCCTGGCTTTTTCTTATCTACAAGCAGTTCTGACGTCAACTTCCTGTGTCTATGGGGACTCTAAACTCCAGGCACCCTCGGACACCTGCTCTGCCTGCCTCCTGGGTCCATTAATGACCAAGGCCTCGACCACCTTTCAGCAATGAAGTCTCTCTGGAACAGCCTGAAGGTTTCCTCCCTGTGCCCAGTCCCCCTCCCATGCCCCCAACCAAAGCTTCTGATTCCAGGGACAACACCCCTGACCATGTCTCTCCCACCCCATGGACAAGAGCTACACATACAGCAAGATGGTTTATTTTGGGAGAAAAAAAAAAATACTTGATTTGGCTTTTAGTCAGGGGCATGGGTAAGAGGTGGTGCCTCAGGCAGTAAATACCCCCACCCCAAAGGTGAGCTGAGGCCTGGGGCTGCACCTCAGGTGGGTCTCCTGTGCCTTCCGCTCCCCTACAGAAGCTCCTTTCCTGCCAGCCTGGAGGACAGGAGGGACCGCAGTAGTCATTCACTTGGACAGGACATCAGATGATTCAGACACCAGCTTCCCATCTCGGGTCTCAATCTTCTTCACGACCACCGTCTTGGAGGAGCTGGTGCCGGTGCGGCTGAAGGAGCCAGAGCTCCCGCCAGAGCCCAGGCTGGCCTGCAAGCCCAGGCCGTAGTTGAAGTTCCCATAAGCCGGGCTCAGCGCACCTGGTCAGGGAGAGGCAGCCATGTGAGCACGGGAGCCCTGCACACATCAGGCTCCAATGCCACCTTCTCCCTGCAGAGTCCCCTGGTGTGGGGAGCTACCCTGGTTCACTGCTGCAGGACTGCCAGGAATACCAAGGACAGGGTTGGGACAGAGCTTTGATACTAGCTATGTGACCTTGGACAAAACTGTTAACTGGGCCCCAGCTTCCTCAACTGTCCAAGAGAGAAATGTACAGGGGCTTTCACAAAGGCCCTGCCCTCCTGCCCTGCCCCCCAATGCAGGGACACTCACCTGAGTAGCCGCTGGTGGTCTTGGTATGGATACTCATGTTCTGCATCCCAGACTCCAGCCTGTACCCAAAGGATACTTGGATGTCAGGACCAACCCCTGGCCCTGGCCCAGGACAACAGGACCCACCCTTCCACAGCCCAGACCCCAGGGATTGGGCCCATCAATAACCCCACACCCACCGGCTCTCCTCGCCCTCCAGCAGCTTGCGGTAGGTGGCAATCTCCACGTCCAGGGCCAGCTTGACGTTCATGAGCTCCTGGTACTCGCGCAGCTGCTGGGCCATGTCCTGCTTGGCGGCTCTCAGAGCAGCTTCCAGCTCAGCCACCTTGGCCTGAGCATCCTTGATGGCCAGCTCGCCGCGCTGCTCGGCATCCTTGATGGCGGCCTCCAGGGAAGCCCTCTGGGGGGTGGGAGGTGGTGGGCAGGGGGCACGTGAGCAGATGGAGCAGCGCAGTTCCCTCCTGCTCCTGCACCCACTCTCCCTTTCCACTCTTCTAGAGACCCCCTCCCTGACCTGGACTAACCCACTGCACTCAGCCCTCAGAAAATCTTCCTAGTGAGTTCAGGAAGTGGAATGGGGAAATAGGAGCAGCTTCCAGGCACTTCCCTGCACAAACTTCTCACCTGGGACACGGTAAGGTATTATCCCCACCCTAACTGGACTAGATCTCTGCTTTCTAGACTTCCTTAAAGGACCAATCCTGCCTTGATATGTGAGACATAAAAGAAGCCCATCCCAGACCCCAACCTATCTGCCAAGACCCCTTTGACCCCTGTCATGGCCCCAGGGGCCTCTTCAGCTCCCCTCAGCCTCCCAGGAGCAGTCTGAGGGGCTGGGCTGCAGCTGCCCCTCCAACTCCGGAACTCTGGTCTAGGAGTCCCTCCCTGACCCCAGATTCCTTCCTGTAGGATCTCCTCTCACCGATGTATCTGAGGATCCCCTCCATACCTGGCCTTTGAGCCCGTCGATCTCAGCCTGGATTCTGCTGATGTTCCGGTTAGTCTCAGAAATCTCCGTCTTCGTGCGACGCAGGTCATCCCCGTGCTTCCCGGCCAACGTCTGCAGCTCCTCATACTGTGAGGGTGAGGTGGGGAATGAGGCTCGAGAGAAGGCTCTGGAACCCAAGGTGCCCTCCATCCGAGGGAGAGTGCCCTCTCAGTCAGTCACCAGACCCCAGGTCATCGCCCCCCACCCCACGCACACACCCCCACACCCTGAAGACCTTCTCCCCGATCTCTGGGCACAGGACATCCCAACGTCCCTCCCGCCAGCACCCACTCAGCAGGCCCAGCTCACAGCGAGCAGGGTAGCCTTTGAAATCCTGCTCCCTGCTCAGAACTGGCCAGACAGGGAGAGCCAGCCTAGAGATCCTGCTCTTCACCTTGATCTTGTAGATGGCCTCAGCTTCAGCACGGCTGCGGTTGGCGATCTCCTCGTACTGGGCCTTGACCTCAGCGATAATGCTGTCCAGGTCCAGGGAGCGGCTGTTGTCCATGGACAGCACCACGGACGTGTCAGAGATCTGGGACTGCAGCTCACGAATCTCCTGCGGTGGGGAGGGGAGGTGGTGAGGCCTGTCCTGGCACACAGGGACCCTCCTTTTCAGGAAGGGCCTTCCTTAGGGGACAAGCTAGGGGACAAGAAAGGAGAGGAACAGGTGGGCATGAGGACCTGGGAGAGGACAAAGTTCCTGAAGAGGCAAAAAGGTCAAAGACCTGGAACCTGGAGGGACGTAAGGACGAAATGAGCCGGAACAAAGGAAATCTGGCTTTGGGTGAGTAACCAGAGGAGCAGGGCCCTTCTATGACGCCAGCTACCAATCCGAAGCCCACAGCAGGCTCCCGCGGAACCCAAAGACACAGAACAAAGGCTCAGAGACAGAGTGGCCTGGCCCAAGCTGCCACTGGGTCACCATTCTGTGTGCGATGACCCTGGGGAGGTCACTTCTGTCTCTGAACACGTCTTCTGATCCGCGAAATGGGGTGATCAACCCTTCCTCACATGGGGGCATAGAAGTGGAGAATGTCAACGCTGAGTTAATGCCAGCAGCCACAATTACCCGGTGGGGGCCCTCGCCTGCTGGTGCCCTGGGGGTCGGGAGGAGCCTCTGACGGGGTTGCGGGAGCAAGAACATACCTCGTCGTACAGCTGCCTGTAGAAGTTGATCTCATCGGTCAGGCCTTCCAGGCGGGACTCCAGCTCCACCTTGTTCATGTAAGCTTCATCCACATCCTGGGGGTGTTGGGGAGGGACCCCTGAGCTCAGTGCCCATAACGGACCCCAACCTGGGGCACCCAATAGCCTGAACTTGGAGAAACCTTCTAACTATTGCCCTCGACACCTCACTCAGTGGGCTCACCCTCCAGGCCACCGGCCTCTGCCCCATTGCATCTGCACCCCCCACCCAAACACCTTCAGTCAACTTCCTGCAGCACTCTTCCTCATCCTCCTCAGGAGGCCTTCTACGGCCAGACCTCCAACTTCCTTAACCATGTCCCAGCAGTGATGTCCAGAGTTCTGTCTAAATGCACCTCCTTACCTCTCTGCTCTTGCCTACCTTTCTATGCTGGATACCTAGGAAGCACCCCAGTGTTGGCCCATTACTTAGAAACACTGAGGAACCGAACCCAGAAAGTTCCGCCCGACCGCCTGAGCCCCAGCCTCCAGTGTCTGGCGGAGGTGGAGAACTCCCTCCCTCACCTTCTTGATGAGGACGAACTCATTCTCCATCTCTGTGCGCTTGTTGATCTCGTCCTCGTACCTGGTAAGGAAACGACTTAGAATCAAAGGATGAAGGCAAAGGGGAGGTCGCCCTGAGTCTTTCGAGGGGGTCAAGGACATCTTAGAAAATTTAGTTCAAGGAAATGCAAAAGATCTGGGAGGGCTGGTCCGGTCCTTCTGTTCAGCAGCCTGGACCAGGAGAGCCTGAAGCAGGAAACCTCTCTCCAAACCCACGGACACTCACTGGACTGGGCACAGCAGGCACATTAGAAGAGTTAGTTAGCAACAGGGACTGACAGGAGACCTGGACAGAACTTCCTGGGTTGTACTGAAAACCGGGGATAAGGAACAAAAAGGGGCCAAAGCCATACATATGTAACAGGGGCCCGTTGGCTGCCTGTCTCTCCCTCGAGGCCTCCTCCGTAAATGTTGACATGTGATTCGTTGTCCAAATCCGGACAATTCTCAGACTGAAAGGGGGAGGGGGCTACTAACAATTACACCAGGACCACAGGCGTAACCCAGTCACGTGGTCACCCTAATTACATAAGACTGCATTGTCCAGTAAGCCGAGGGCCACGGGGGTTAGGCCTCTGGTCCCCTGGGCTGGGACCGGCCGGGATGGCTTCAGGTGGGCAGATGGCAGGGGAGGGAGGGCAGCTCACTTGTTCTTCAGGTCCTCCACCAGCCCCTGCATGTTGCCGAACTCCGCCTCCAGCCTCAGTTTCTCCTGGGCCAGCGTGTCCAGCTGCCGCCTCAGGTTGCTGATGTAGGCCTCGAACATGTTGTCCATGTTACTGCGGGTCGTCTTCTGCTGCTGCAGGAGACTCCACTTGGTCTCCAGAATCTTATTCTGCTGCTCCAGGCTCCGCACCTGCATGAGGGAGGCGGGAACAGAACGGTCCGCATCAGGCCAGGGCTCAGAGTCTGGGGGAAGCAAGCAGTGTCTTCCACTCCCCCAGAGGGGGGTAGGGAACCACGTCCTTCTGCCTCCCGGGGCGGGACATGAGGGCTCATGGTTGAAAGGAGACAGCTAGGAGAGTCGTGTTGAAACTGTTTTTGCAGAACAAATAGGTCTTCTTGACTTAGATTGTATATTACGTTAAAAATAGCCAAGTATTGCCCTGGCTGGTGTAGCTCAGTGGATTGAGCGCAGGCTGGGAACCCGTGGCTGGGAACCAGACAGTCCCGGTCTGATTCCTGGTCAGGGCACATGCCTGGGTTGCGGGCCAGGTCCCCTGTGAGGGCCATGTGAGAGGCAACCACACATTGATGTTTCTCTCCCTCTCTTTCTCCCTCCCTTCTCCTCTCTCTAAAAATAAATAAATAAAATCTTTAAAAAAAAAATAGCCAAGTGTTAACATTTTATATGAGACTGATATAGAAAATGTAGATTGTTCTATTATCTACTATTATCATCGTCGTTATTACTTGGAGTGACTTTGAGGACCGCATACGGTTTACAGGGCAACGTTAGCCCAGGGGCCTGGGGAGCAGTGGCCAGAGGAGACCTGGGTTTTAGCCAAACAGTGATACTAACCTGAGCTGTGCAACCTTGGGTTGCTTCCCCTCTCAGAGTCGGGGCTCCTCAGCCCTGCAATTGCCCAGAGGAACGCAGGCAGTTCCTTTCAGGGGCCCCATCTGCACAAAACTCACTCACGGCCGGGGAAAAGACAAGGGACTAGGTAGGTCTATCTGCACAGGTTCGGCTCCCTGCTACCCTGTTCCACCCGACCACACCCCGGAAACCACGGCCCTCGCCTCCGTCCCAAATGCAAAGGTCCTGGGTTCCTCAGGTTCAAGGAAACCCACATTTTAGGGTGAAATTAAGGCATGTTACAAGGAAAATGTTTAAAAACTAATAATACACTGTTTCCAAGAAGAGGAATTTATTTTCCTTAATCAACCCAAAGTTGTAACTTTTTAAATTGAGGGTGTGGGGCGGGGGATCTTGGAAAAGAAGGTTGACTGAGGGTCTGGCCTAAATCCAACAAATCCCTTTGGAAACCCCTTCCTTCCCCAGGTCACTGTGCTCCAAAATTCTGAAAAATAAGTAATTATGACGTTCAGCCAAGGACTGCAAAGCTCTCTACTTACATTACCTGCTTGCTGGGGCAAAACCTCAGATTTAGGGATTATCATGCCCATTTCATAGATGAGGCAATCAGATTCAGCTGGGGGGGAGGGGCTTCAAAGGAAAGGGCTGAGCAATGGGCACCAGGAATTCGGACTCCGAGCCTGTGCTTGAGTTCTCGCAGGGAGGACTCCAGAGCTAGCAGCACACAGTCAAGATGCAACGTCAAAGGTGCTTAGAGCCAGGGAACCAGGAAGCCCTGCCCAAGCACTGGGGAGTTCGGGTTTCCTGGGGGATTCCAATCCCTAAAGGTGCTAATCTGCCCCAGGATTTCCCGCCTTCCGTTCCCAGAACGTCTCCCAGGAGCCAGTCAGCCGGGAGGGACCCAGTCTTCCAGCACGCTGAGGTCCCGGGGGCTCCCTAGGGGAGCACACCCCTAAGGCTGCAAAACTCGGCCTGGCCTCCTCTGGGAAAGTGGAGCCAGGCTGTTGGGGCGGAGCCTGGGAGGGGAGAGAGAAGGGATAGGAGCCGAGCTGGGACGAGTTATCTGAAGCCATAAACTCTGGGGTTTAAAAAGAACGTGAAACCTGGGCGGGGCGTCCCGGAGACTTTGAATCGTCGAAGGGTTCATTCAGCCTCGGGCGTCGCTCCCACGTCCACCCCCATCCCACCCCGACACATAGCCCTCCCAAACCCCAGACTCAAAGAGCTGCCTGGAGCTGTGCACCGCCCAGAACGCCGCCTCAGCCCTCCACCCCACGGTGGGGGTGGGTCCTGCCCCGCCCGGCCCCGCCCACTGCAGGCTCCAGGGCAGGGGCCAAGTATGACTCATCTTGGTGACCCCCACACTCAGCCTAGGGACGCCAGAGGCTTCAATCAACATTTGCACATTTAGACCAAGACGCCAGTTCCTTTTCCTAGAATCCTATCAAACTCCCATTTAAAAAATAGTAATGAAGCCCCCGGGGCACCCTTGAGAAGTTGTTGGGGCAGCGCTAGGGGAGAGGCACCACTCCCACCCCACAGCTAAACAGCTGCGACTCTTCCAGGCTGCAAGTTTATCCACCGCCAGAACTGGGGTTGGGGTGAGGTGAGTGAGGGAGGGAGGAAGCCCCAAGATTCAGAATCAGAAGTGGCCCCGACGCCCACCCCATCCCCGCACTAGCCCTCCCCAAAGTGCATGGGAGCAGGGAGTCATCGGCTGGAAGAAAGGGTTGCCAGGGTGGGTAGAGCCCGGCAGGATACCAATGGGGCCTGGAGAAGCGCCCACCAATAGGGCGACCAAAAGAAAAGGCGTAGACCCTCATCGGGCCCCAGACACAGCTAGCCATGCAGGGGGAGCCCTCACCTTGTCGATGAAGGAAGCAAACTTGTTGTTGAGGCTCTTGATTTGCTCCTTCTCCTGGTTGCGCACGGCCTGGATGTTGGGGTCCACCTCTCGCTTCACGGGGCTCAGCAGGCTCTGGTTCACTTGGACGGCTTTGATGGTCCCCATGCTACCAGTTCCACCAAAACCCCCGGCCAGATTCATGCTGGTGCCCAGGCCCAGCCGGGAGCTGCTGCTCACCCGGGAAAAGGCCGAGGAGCCGATGCTGGGCCCACTCGAGAACGAGCGGCTGCTGAAAGCCCCGGGGCCGGAGGTGGACACCTTGAAGGACCTCTGGGTCATCCTTACGGACATGGTGGAGGCTGGGGTGGAGGCAAGGAGGCCAAACCAGACAGAGATTCAAGAAAGAGCCAAAGAGCTGCTTCTAAGTGAGGGACAGCATGGCCCTTTATAAAAGAGAGCCCAGCCCAGAGGGAGGGGGATGGGCCTCGTACCTGAGTGGCTAGGACCTGAGGAGGCCGGGCCTAACCCGACACCTGCCACCTACAGGCTGAGGGCAGCAGAGAGCTGCTCCCACCCTGGAGCCCATTCCAGCACCACCCCAGAAGCCCGGGAAAGCAATTCGGTGAATGCGAAACTGCCAGGAATCCGGTGGCCTTTCACAAGTCCCCTGTAACAAAGAGACTGGCCAGGGATCACCCAGCCACTGCAACCCTGACTCCGCAGCCTTGTCTCCTTCCCTCCTGCGGGAAATCAAAGCAAAGACTGAGAAGTACAGCAGGACAGGGATCCCTGCCATTCGGGTCTCCTTTGAGCAGCTGACACCCACGTTCTCTCCACTTTGAGTGATAGTGAAAGTCTGCCCAAGGCTGGAGGACAGGAAACCTGGGTTCTGAATCCTTAAACCTGAGGTCAACCATTTGCCCAGTCTCCCCTCAGTTACTGCTGTACCCTCAGGAGTGAATGAATGAATGAATGAACACGCACACACACACACACACACACACACACACACACACAGAGGCTGTCTTCCCTCTGGGTCTGTAGGTACAAAATGAGGTGCGATCCAACACAGCACTTTTCCTGGACACAATCAGGTAATCTCTCTTTTCCCAAGATCTCAGGATTCCCAGAATCAGGCAGAACAGAGTAGGCCTTGCTGAAGGGCACAGAGGATGACGAACAAGAGTGAAAGAGGTAGAGGAGTGAGGGGAAGCTGTGTTAGGGTCTTCACTGTTCTCACTGTTCCTTGGGGGAGCCGTTCCCATAGTTCCCAGTGGGAGAATGAGGAAGGGAGACAGGATGGGGTGGGGTGGGTTGGGGGGACAAGAGATTGAGGGTGAGTCAATCTGCAGCCACCTTGGCCTTCCTTCTCTCCCCAGGTGCCCAACTGGCCCAAGGAAATGAAGGCGGGGTTCCTGCACCTGTCTCCCTGAACCCATTATCAAAATGAGTCAGGAGGGCAGGTTGGGGCACAGCATGCACCTGCAGGTTGAAGAATGAGGAGCTGAACAAGACACCCCAGGCCTGGGCGGGGTGGGTGGGGCAGGCTGTGGGTGGAAAGCAGGAGGTTTGTTTGGGTCCCGAAGGCAGAGATTCCAGCTGTAATCACCCGATGACGGGGCCGAATTCTCTGAAAGATCCTGCAGGGCATGAAGTGGGGACTAGATGGCTCTAACTAGAGGCCAACGGAGCCACTCACCGGATCCCCAGGGGAGGGGAAGAGCGGGCCCACAGCCCCAAAGCCAGGGAAGGGGGGACTACGACCACCCACCTACCAGGGGGGCAGTGACGCACAGGTTCCTCCTCATCCTTCTCCAACAGACACAGCTGGGCTCCCAGGAGGAAAAGCACATAGGCCCCTACAGAAGGACAGAGAGACCCAGAAGCCCCCTCCTTGGGGGACAGATACAAATCCAGAAAGGCAGACAGACACACAGACAAGGTCCCCTCAGACTACTCACACACACTCACACACACATGCACACCCAAGACAACGACACACTTTGAAGTCCCTTCCAAAAAGACAAATTCGGAGACTCCCAGAAGGGATACAATGACCACATCCCTCTCTCCCTTCCCTCCCCTCTTTCCCCTCCGCCTCCCCAGGCTCTGGTCTCCTGATGTGCTTAAGTCAGACAAGTTAGTACCTGTTTGCACCAGGCCCTCTCCCAGCCCCTTTAAACAATGCTTAATTTTCCAAAGAGTGATTTGAATGCCACCCCCTCCCCAACGAACGCCCACACCTAGCAGGGCAGAGAGACTTCTCCTTCCAGAGACCAAAGGGAGAGGTATGGGCCAGGCGCCAAACCCAGGACAGAGAAAGCGGAAGGAGAGCGGGAGGGGCTGGTCAGACCGGTATGGCAGCTGTGAGGAGAGAGGGCAGCCGGCTTCCCACTTCTTCCCCTCCCCCACACTGTTGTTGGGTGGGCCTGGGCAGACTCTGAGGCGAGAGACCAGGGGGACCTTACTGAAGTCCTGAGGACAGAACAGCGACCCAGAGCCCCCTGAAATCTCAGCCCCTCTGCCACCCCCCACCTGGTTCCCTGGTTCCAGGAGTGCCCTGTGTCTCAGGTGAGGACAGAGGGAGTTACAGAGGACCCAGTGGTTGTCAGGTTGCAGCGCTGGCCCACATCTCACCCAGGGGAGCCCCTCTTTGCTAACACAACCCAGAACAATCCAGGACCGGAAGTCCTGCATCTCATTTATCAGCTCCCTATTGCCTAGAGAACCCAGCCAACGCCGCCCCGACGAACCCAAGCTCAGTCTCAGTGAAGGGCAGAGGCCAGCGCTGCCCTCCCCAGTGGCCCTTGAGGTTTCAGGGTGAAGGCAGAAGAGGAAGGCCCCAGGACTGGAGCCAAATGGTGAGGGAAGAAAAAACCAGACTGGGGCAGCCTGCGGGCACAAGTCCTGGTGAGGCCGACTCTGATCACTCCTGTCTGCCCAGCAAAAGAGAAAGTGTTTGCGTTTGCGATGACTGTACCTGCGACTGCCCCAACCCGCCTTTCCTGGAGAACGGAAAGGGGAAGGAGGAGACACTTAACTGTCCGCCACCCCCTCAGGAGGCCTCGAGCCCTGGGCAGCTGTGTCAAGGCCGGAGCAGGGGTGCATGGGCAGGGCATCATTACATGGCTCGCAATTGTTGGAAAAGATGGTCTGAACCAGTTCTTCTCAGTGCCCGGGTCTGATGAACAAAGGCACCACACCCACAGCAGCACGATCATAACAGCCAACACAGAAACAACCCACATGCCCACCAGTTGATGAACGGATAAACAAAATGCGGCGTGTCCACACAATGCTGTATTGTTGGTGATAAAAAGGAAAGAAGTACTGATACTCGCTACGGTGTGGATGAACCTTGAAAACATTAGCAAAATGAAGCAAGCCAGTCACAGAAGGTGACAGATCACATAATTCCATTCATATGAAATGTCCAGAAATAAGCAAATTCATAGAAAAAGAAAACAGGCCCGGCTGGTGTAGCTCAGTGGATTGAGCGCGGGCTGGGAACCAGAGGGTCCCGGTTCCATTCCCAGTCGGGGCACATGCCTGGGTTGCGGGCCGGGTCCCCAGTGAGGGCCATGTGAGAGGCAACCATACATTGCTCTTTCTCCCTCCCTTCTCCTCTCTCTGAAAATAAATAAATAAAA